>JAJIBD010007098.1:0-148350 GCA_021461705.1 Cryptotis parvus | reverse complement strand
AATTCTTTGAGGTGCTCTGCTAGTCACGGCTGTCCCCCAGGGTAGCACAACACTGAATAAATGTTCATTGAGTTAAACAGGTACTAATGTTACCAATTTTGAACACTGAGAGTGTGTTTCTTTCTTACTCAGAAAGAAACTTTTAGGGCTTGGAGCAATAGCACAGCAGGTAAGATTTGTAAATCCAAAACCTCCCAAAGGAATAAATAGATTTTTCTTTTACCTTTTCTTCGTGTTGGGCCACACCCAATGGTTCTCAGGGGCTTACTCCTTACTCTGTACTCAGGAATCAGTCCTGGGGCTTAGGAGCCAAATGGGGTGCTGGAGAATCTAAGTGTGATTGATGTGTGCAAGGCAAGTGCCCTACTGGCTGTATTATCACTCTAGTCGACAAATATTTCCTTTCTGTTTTGTTTTTGACCTATACCTGGTGATGCTTAGGGGTTATTTCTGGCTTTGCAATCAAGATTACCCCTTGGTGGTGCTTGGGGTCCCATATGGGATGCTGGGGATCAAACTTGGGTCAGCAGCATGTGAGGCCCGACCGGCTGTGCTATAGCCCCAGTTCCCAATTACTTTTCCCTAAATTTTTAATTTCTTGGGGTCAGAGAGATAGTGCAGCAGGTAGGGTGTTTGTGGCCTACCCAGGCGTGATTCCCGTCACCCTGCAAGGTCCCCGGGCACCAACAGGAAAGACTCCTGAGTGCAGTCAAGAGTAAGCCTTGGGCATATCAGGTTATGGCCCCAAAAACAAAACAATAGAAAGGAATTAATAAGCTGGAAGACAGCTGGAAAATTATCTAGAATGTAGCACAAAGAGAGAGAGAAAAATATAAAAATAAGTAAAGAAACAGCAAAGATAGGGGCCAGAAAGTTAGTACAGTGAGTAGGTCACTTGCCTTGCATTTGGCCAACCCAGGTTCTATCTATCCAAAGCACTTTAATGATACCGCAAGGAAAGACATTATTTCAGATGTATTTATTGAAAAAATTTCAAGAAGTGCTGAAAGGTGCCAAGTCATGTAGTCAGGAAGCCCAGTGAATTAATGCAGACGAAAAGGAACCCACAAAACAAAGCACAATGGAATCAGAAAACAACGGCAAAAAGAAAACTTAAGTGAGCCAGAGAGAGGACAGACCTTCATGAGTGGAGTGCGCAGGTCAGCGCCTCCACACCGCAGCAGTGGCCACGGGCACAGAGTCCTCGTCGCTGTGTGCAGAGCCAGGTGACGACTGGCTGCTGGAGCTCCAGTGCTCACACATGTGGAGACTACGCAGCCTCAGGAGAGATAAAGTCACGCAGTTTGCTGCAGTGGGGATGGATCTGCAGAGCATCCTGTTGAGTGACATCACCCCGAAGGAGAGGAGCCGACCCAGAATGAGCCCTCGTATGTGGGATACAAAGAAACCTTGTGGGGATCACTTCACTTCACTTGTCTTCTCCGGTTGATCATCGATTTGCTCGAGCAGGCACCAGTAACATCTCCATACGTCCTGTCACATGCTAGTGTAGCCCAAGGGCATCTGCTCACTCCAGGATCATGAAGAGCCTCAAACCATTCTTTCAGGTCATGGGAATGAGGTCTATAATTGTTACTGGTTTATCAAATACGACACGGGTAGCCAGGCTCTGCCGTGCGGTTGGGATACTCTTGTAGACACCTCTAATCTTGAGTTGTGAACATTGCTTTTATAATAAAACAAAGAAAAACTGGGAGGAGCCGGTTTTGAGCCGTATCAGGCTGTGCTCAGAGGATCACTCGAGGTGCGGAACTACTCTAGGTAGGTAGCACACAGGCAGGCACCAGCCCAGGACACAACCCCCACCCCCTCCCTCAGGGGCGGCACAGCTCCCAGGCCAGTAGGACAGAGAGAAGGAGCAGGAGAACTGGCCTCCGGGGAAGCTCATGGGGGGGATAAGTCAGGGAACAGACCAGGACCATGGGCGAGGGAAAGTGCCTGCCCCAGAGACAGGCTGGGGCGAGGGAGGGCAACTGGGACACTGGTGGAAGGCCTTGGGCAGTGGTGAAGGGACAGGAGCTGGAACATTGTACCCCTGAAACCCAATCAAAAATATCCTTGTAACTTTGTAATTCATGGTTATTCAATAAAAATGCAGGGAGGGCCTGGAGCAATAATACAGCAGGGAGGGCATTTGCCTAGCACGTGGCCCACCCAGGTTTGATCCCCAGCATCCCATTTGGTCCCCCAGCACTGCCAGGAGTAATTCCTGAGTGCAGAACCAGGAGCAACCTCTAAGCATTGCTGGGTGTGACCCAAAAAGGAAAAAAAAGGAGTTGAGGTACTAAGAGAGAGGAGCCCCCGTGTTGGGGAGGGGCACTAAGAGAGAGGAGCCCCCGTGTTGGGGAGGGGCACTAAGAGAGAGGAGCCCCCCGCCTAGAATGTGCAGAAGCAAATGATGATGGTCTCCATGCAGAGATTAAGGCCAAGCTTGCACTGACTAATATCTCTATGTGTTTCTTTCTCTCCTCCCTACTATTGACCAAACACTTAGAGAAAAGGGTTAAAGGAGATTGTGAAAAACCTACCTGGACACCGTGCTGACCCGGGCCCCGGGCCCTTCCTCTGAACCCTGACCCTACCACTGCATATGCCGGTCGCTGAAACCCAAGCTCTGGTACAGCAGCAAAGCTCGGAGCCAGCTGCGTCTCTCCCTCCGTCACTCACTCACATTCTTCCGCTTCTTCCTTCCTTCCTGCTTGCAGATCCTGAAGCTAGAGAACACCCTGCTGGACCACAAAAACAAGACCCTCCACAACGATTACCGCATGACCCAGCCTCTGAACGGAGAGAGTCGTGGAGGCCAACTTCAGTACCAGCCCTAATGACCCAGGTGGGGCCCACTCATGTTTATGGATTGTGTTCTTGGCATGTGTGTGTTTTGCTTTTTGTTTTTGGACCACCTCTGGTGGTGCTCGGGGCTTCCTCCAGGCTCTGCACTCAGGGATCACTACTCACGGGGCTCAGAAGACCAGAGTGGGTGACTGAGATCGAGCCCGCTGTGTGCAAGCCAAGTGTCCGCCCAGCTGTCCCCTGGCGCCCACCCCTTGTAAAGTTGGCGTTTTGCGAGGCCTTGGCTCATGTTCTCTTCCTTCTCGGGATGGATTCCTCTCCCCTGGCACCTGGAAGGGAAGGAGAGTCATGACAACAGTGGGTGGCACAGAGCAACTGCCTGTCCAGAGCTTGGCAGGGGGGCTTGTCCATGTGCCATGAGGCAGGGGTGGCAGTGTGTGGAAGGAGGGGACGCTGGTCTGGCACTGGAGTGATTCATGATGGACCCAGCTGGGGCCAGACGCAGAGGAGACAAGTCGTCACTGCCAGATGCTCTTGAAAACTAGAAGCTCTGTGTCTGCCTGAGCCAGCTCAGGTTGTTTCCCACCAAACACACTGCCTGAGCCCCCTGAAACGCACCTGAAGGGGGGCATTGACGGCAGCTTTCTCTTCTTTTCCTCTTCCAGTATTACAGTTCAGTACATTCCTGAACGTGGTGGAGCGCTCATTAGTTAATAAAGATCATCTGACCAGGGGGGCAGGCAACACAGAGGCGCAGAGAGAGAAGAGCAGGAGCAAAAAGCACAGGAAACGGCACTGAGTGCTGGGCCCCCACCCCAGCCCCTCCCTCAGGCTGGTTGATTCGCCTGACTTTCCTCCTGAATGAGGCAATAATAAAATCACTTTGGGAACATTTCCAACACATTTACGACTCTGCTCTGTTTCCAGTCCAATCTCTACCCTGAGGGACGCAGGTGCTCAGAGGAGGCTGGCGGATGGGGCTGTCCAGAGCCAAGGTGAAGACTGAGGGGAATGCGACCCCCAGGGGAGAGGGATGGGAGGGGCTGGAAGAGCAGGAGGGCTCCAGGGGGTGGAGGGGTGCGGCCCCCTGCCAGCCTCATCGGGGCTGCCTGGGCCTTGCCACCACCATCAGACCCGGACCTGAGAGCTGGGTCAGACTCACGACAGTCACTCACGCTCCGGCATGAGGCCACGAGCTGCAGTTCCGGGTGCTGTGAGCTTGGATCAGGCTACACAAGTCCTGAGTCAGGGGTCTGGGGGCTTTCGGGACCCCTCAGGGCTCCTCCTGGAGAGACGGCTGGAGACCGAGTCTCACCCCACCAAGACGTTCACTGTGGTGGTGCCCCTCCCTTCTGCCAGTCCTTCCGGCCCCTCCCGGTCCCCTCTTCCTCCCTAACTCCCCCCCATCCCTGCTCCTCCTTCCCTTGTCCTGCGGCCTGGCCAAAGCCCTTCCTCATTGGCGGGTGCCCTGGGGACCCCTCAGTGAAGCGTTTCCCGTGCCCAGAGGCCGGGGTAGGTAAAGGCATGGTCTGAACCCACATCTTTCACTCCCACACTCTTGGTTTTCGGCTGCATGCAAGCAAGCACTGTCTCTGCCCTCCTATCCCTGGGTCCCTCGTTCCCTACCTACACCGAGGCTCATGCCCGAGACCTCGTTTAATGGTGCTGAATGTCTCTGGCCTGTGCCTGAGTGAGGCCAGTTCCTGGGTGGGTCCGACATTTGGGGCAGGCGGAGCTGGGCAATGGCGCCGTCAGTGGATTGTGGGAAGCTGCTTGGCTGAGGAGCCGCCACTGCAGCGGGCGCTGGGCAAGGTTTGGGGGTGCAGCACCGTGAAGGGACTCCAGGCTGAGCTGGAGGGGAGCTGGTTCCTGGGCGGGAATGGCACGGGAGGGGGAGGGTATCTGAGTATCTCTGTGCCCCAGGGGGCTGTGGGGCGGACCCTCAATTTGGCTCCCACAGGGTCCCGCTAGCACCCACAGGATGACCAGTAGAAACCTTTGTCCCATTGGAGCCGCTCGGAGACGGGGAGCAGTTACTGAGAGGTCGGTGGGCTGCGAGGGGCAGGTCCTGTGACAGGACCCCCGCCACACGCTGAGCCCAGGGTGCCCCCATCCTGATGCCCCCCCCCCACCTGCAGTCAGATCACAGAACAAGCCCTCAGCGAGAGCTCTTTCGGCAGCAAAACCCTGGAACTGTTAGGTTCACCTGGGGCTTGCAGGAAAAGAATCACCCCCAGGTTATTCCTTCCTTCCTTCCCTTCCTTCCTTCCTTCCTTCCTTCCTTCCTTCCTTCCTTCCTTCCTTCCTCCCTCCTCCCTCCCTCCCTCCCTCCCCTCCCTCCCTCCCCCTCCCTCCCTCCCGGCTCTGCACTCAGGAATTACTCCTGGCAGTGCTTGGGGACCCTATGGGATGCCAGGGATCAAACCTGGGTCAGCTGAGTGCAAGGCAAACGCCCTCCCCACTGTGCTATCGCCCGGCCCCCCAGGTGACGTTTCAGAGCTGACCGAGTCCAGCACTGCAGGTGCGTTGCTGCGCCTGGTGCTGCAGTGATGGGAAAGTGAGCGCAGAGAGGAAGTTGCTCAAGTTTTCAAGCACAAACAAGCGGCAGGAGAGCAAGAGTCCACAAGGAGAGGACAGTGGACAGAGGCTGGGCTGGACAGAAGGTACCTGGCTGGACCCCAAGGAGTGGCTTTGACTCTGGAACCTTGGGTTTTACATCATCACAAAACAAATCAAGTTTGGGCCAGAGCAGTAGCTCAGCGGGAGGGCGTTTGCCTTCACACAGCCGACCCTGATTTGGACCCCCGCATCCCAAAGGGTCCCCGAGCACCTCCAAGAGTAATTCCAAGTGCAGAGCCAGGAGTAACCCCAAGCAATGTCAGGTGTGACCAAATGAAAACAACAAATTTTTGAAAACTTAATTTGAACCCTAAAGTGTAAATGTAAGCACGGGACTAGAGCGAGCAGCAGGGAGGTACTAGCCTTGCGCGAGGTCAGCCCAGCTCAAGGCCTTACTACAAACGGCCCCCGGCCCCACCACGAGTGATCCCTGAGCACAGAGCCAGGAGTCAGCCCTGAGCTGGCTGTGACTCCACCCACCCCCAATGGAAACAAGGAACAGCACAGCCTTGCGGGAGAGGTGGGGGGGAGTGCCCGGCCCCATCTCCCGTGGTGTGAAGGCCCCACACCCTTGCTCTGGCCTCACCTGCTGTGGTGTGGGCAGTTGAACAATGCCTGTGTTCTACCACCAGCTGTGCCACAGAGATTATAAAGGCGGTATTTTAATGTACACCCTGGAGGAGTGCTCCTAAGGGTTCAAAGGGTTGCAAAGACATAAGCAATACTCAGGAATCTTGCTGGTAACAATATCACTGTTGTTTTGAAACAGGGCCTGCAATTATGTCTATCAACAGTTGCAATAAGTAAATAGTTAAGTGTCTTTCGCAACAAGATTTTCAGCACAGAAAAACAAAAGACCCAAAAAACTCAACAGGGCTTAAATCAAAGCTTTTCATACGCTTGGATTGGATATGTCAGTGTGAATTTAGAGATTCTTTGCTTTTGCTTTCCCTTGGAAGGAAAGAGAGAGAGAGAAAGAGAGAGGGAGAGAAGAGAGGAAGAGAGAGAGAAAGAGAGGGAGGGAAAGAGGGAGAGAAGAAAGAAGAGAGGGAGGGGCTGGAGCGATAGCCCAGCGGGTAGGGCGTTGCCTTGCACGCGGCCGGCCTATGCTGGCCCGGGTTCGATCCCCGCTATCCCATATGGTCCCCCGAGCACCGCCAGGAGTAATTCCTGGAGTGCAGAGCCAGGAGAAACCCCTGAGCATTGCCGGGTGTGACCCAAAAAGCAAAAAAAAAAAAAGAAAGAAGAGAGGGAGAGAGAGGAGAGAGAGGGAGAGAAGAGAGGGTGAGAGAGAGAAGAGAGAGAGAGAGAGAGAGAGAGGGAGAGAGGGAGGGGGCCTATCCTGGGGGGTGGGACGCACAGCCCGAAGGGACAGGTGTTAGACGTTGGAACATTGTATGACTGAAAGCCGATCATGAACAACTTTGTAACTGTGTATCTCCTTGTGATTCATTTATAAAATAAATAAACAACAGATGACTAACTTCACAAAAAGGAAAATAAAAGCTATAGCCCAGAGATTGATGGCTCTGTCCCGTGCCTGCTCTGGGGAGCCAGAGCCGGGCAAGAGCCCACGGGCCGAGCCTGGGCTGGCGCTTCAGACCAGAAATCAGGAAATCTAAGATTAGTGGACGGTGTCCTAAAAGACACACAGACCGTCTTGAAAGGGGGTCCTGAGACACTTAAGTGTCAAGGGGCGAAGCGACAGCACACGTGGGGAGGGCATTTGCCTTGTGTGCGGTCGACCAGGGTTCGATCCCCAGCATCCCATATGGTCCCCAAGCCCTGCCAGGAATAACCCCTGAACACAGCCAGGAGCAAACCCTGAGCACGCTGACCGGGGTGGTCCAAAAGGAAAAGAAAGAAAGAAAACTCATTGGTCACTTTAGACACTGTTGGGAAGCCGATTCTTTATCCGTAATTGGCGAAGTTGGGGAAATATCGCTTTTACTCTCCACACCCCCGCCCATAGTCAGGGTCATCCTAGTTTCCTGTGGCTCTCATGGCAAAGAGCCACAAACTTAAAAGTTCAGAAATAGGGGTCAGAGAGAGAGCTCGGTGGGCTGAATATGCGTGGGTCCCCTGACCACTGTCCCTGAACAGAGCCAGAAGTCTCTGAGCACTGCCAGGCGTGGCCCTGCCACAGTAAAACAGAAACCGTGCAGGGAGAGAGCACGTGTATGTGGGCACACACTTGGCCTGCCTGGGACCCTGCTTCATGCTCTGGCCCTGTGTGGCTTCCTGCTCATCTCTGGATGTAGCCCAGACACTGGGTCCCGCCAGCTCTGCCTCTGGTGGCCCCTGAGCATCCTGGGGCGGGCCCTGTGGTCTGGCCTCGCTGATCGAGAATCTGCAGCCTCTGGGTGGGCCGAGGAATGTCCCTTGATGCTCCAGCGCTGTTTGGCAGAACCCCACCACACGCCTGCACCCCCAACCAGAGACAAAAGAAGGAAAAAGCCCCAGAAATTTACCTTTTCCATTTGGAAGCCGGAAGTAGGCATGAAGGTGATGGGCCCCTCTCCTGCCTAAGGCTGGGCTGGGGGCTCCTTCCTGGCCTTCAGCTTTTGGGGCTATTTGCAGGCCTTGGCTGGTGGACACATCCCCCATCTCTGCCTCTTCTCATCTTCTCTGTTTTGGGTAATAATAGGTGGGAGCAAGCCCCGTGAACGAACGCCCTCTCTGTCTCGTCTTACAGACTACTCGCTTCCGAGAGCTGTCAGGGGGCAGGTGCGCTGCCGGACCCCGTTCCTGCTTCTCAATGGCCCTTCATCATCTCTGCAGGTCTTAATCCTGGATTTGGGACCCTCTGGATAATCCAGTTTCAACTTTTTTTTTTTCTTTTGGATCACACCCAGCGATGCTCAGGGGTTTCTCCTGGCTCTGCATTCAGGAATTACCCCTAGCAGTGCACGGGGGACCATATGGGATGCCAGGATTGAACCCAGGTCAGCCGTTTGCAAGGCAAAGGCCCTCCAAGCTGGACTGTCGCTCTGGCCTGGTGCCATTTTTGGGAAGAACTAAAGCAAAGTGGGGTTTTGCCTGCAGGCAGGATGAGCTGAGCAGTTTCCTGGGGAAACTGCTGCCCCCCAGTGGCTACTTGGAGGACAGCAGGGCTGGGCCCATAGGTGCTGTTCGGGTGGGTAAACCAGAGGTGGCAGGTGACCCATGGGGTGAAGAGTGACAGGTGGCACTGAGCCGGCAGTTCGGGCAGCTGTGTGGACTCTCCTGCTCCCCGCCCAGCTTCGTGCCCTGTGCCTTGGTGGTGTGGGAGTATTGGGGGGGCAAACGAGAGCTGCTCTGGAATCGGGGCACACCCGCAAGTGTCCCCACAGGGTGTGTCCCTGAACCCAGACTCCTAAGTGGCACCTGAGGGTCCTGTCCCCGACGTTGTGAACAAGTCCCTGTCTTGTCTTAGGCGTCGACTCGCCTCCCAAGAACAATGGCGGGTGCTGTCCCTGTGTCTCTCTGTCCCATGCGCTTTCCCAGACTCCAGCCGTGGCCGTGCGGACGGCGAGATCCCTGCTGGGCCCCCAGCAACCTCCGTGTCCTGCCCCGCCCTCCTGTCTCGGCCATGGCCCTAGGCATGCAGGCGAGACTCCTGTGCTCTGCACCTTCTCCCCAGCTGCCTCGGCCTGCCTGAGCCTGAGCGTCCCTGCGCGTCGGGGCCCGGCCTGGACTCAGCCCCGTCCGGGAATCTGTGTCCTGTCCACGGTTGGCTACCTCTGGGTGTGCAGCTCCGCCTGATCCTGCGGCTGCTGTGAGCGGGCTGAGAGAGAGAAAGTGTGTGTGTGTGGGGGGGGTGGAGATGGGGCTGGGGGTTCCCCTGTATCTGCTGCCATGCCGCCCCCGTCCCATTTCTAGTCTGATTGTCTGCTACTGCTCCATGGGCAAGACGCAGTGAGGAGCCGCTCCGCCCCTCCTGCTGTCTCCCGCCTGTTTCCAGTCTGGAGATGGGTGCCCAGGGCTTGGCGGCGCACACCTTTGTAAGGGCACGGCACTTCCTGCGGGTGCTGGGTCAGTGGCAGAGCGTTTTGCTGAAGGTGTGAACTGATTTTCCAGGGCTGCGCTTTGCCTCCCGCTGCTGTGTGCCGCGTTCCGTCTCCGCGGCCTGCTCGCCGTCAGAGGGAGCCCCGTTAATGAGGGAGCCCCGTTAATGAGGGAGCCCCGTTAATGAGGGAGCCCCATTAATGTCAGGGTTTCGTCTTCTGTGTCTCCCTAGAGACACCCTTCTCACCAGCATACTGAACACTGTAGAGTTTCTTTGCTGAAGCAGCTACTCAAATCTTTTGCCCATGTTTGATTTACTTTTTTATTTATTTTTATTTTTTGCTTTTTGGGTCACACCTGGCAATGCTCAGGAATTACTCCTCACGGTGCTCGGGGAACCATATGGGATGCTGGGATGGAGCCCGGTCGGCCGCAGTAAGGCAAACGCCCTCCCGCTGTGCTACCGCTCTGGCCCCTTGCCCATGTTTTAATTGAGCTGTTTGTTATTGAGCAAAGACATTTTTATTGAGGAGTAACTGACCTATAAAGTGATATTGGTTTCAGGTGCACAACACGCTGAGTCAACCCTACAGACATTGTGAAATCACCACAGTAAGTCGCATAGCCGCCCACCACCACGCCCAGCGAGCATTTCCGGATTTTCTCTCTTGCTAACTGTAAGACTGATGTAAGGCCAGAGAGATGTTACAGCGTGAAGGGCTCTTGCCTTGCATGCAGCCAGCTCAGGCTCGTCCCAGCACCCCATAGGGTCCTTAGAGCCCCCAGGAGTGAGAGTCCTGAGTGCAGAGCCCGCAGCAAGCCCTAAACATTGCCCGGCGTGACACAAAAATAAAACATAAAACATGAAAGTCTGCTATAGGGGCAAGAGTGATAATTCAACGGGAGGTTACTGGCCTAGGTTCGACCCCCATAGCCCGGATGGAAACAGAGCACCCCAGGAGGATGGAAACAGAGCACCCCAGGAGTGATCCCTGTTCTTCGCTGAGGCCGAGGCCCTGCCCACTGCCCCTGCCCATAGTGCGCCTGCGCAGCCTGTGCCCCCCACCCCCGCGCCAGCAGATGGAGGCCTTGCGCATGCGCATCACTCAGCTTGCTGCCAGTTGCCCCCTTCACCCCCTGATGGCCCCTGGAGAGAATCACTGTGGCATTTCTGAAGGTCCCCCTCCCCCATTGTCGAGGGCGCTGCTGGGAGCCAGAGAACAAGGCCTGCGGGGAGGGGACGTTTTGGGGGGGACGGGGCCACTGATGGTGTACCAGCTGAGTTCTGCTGACCCCTGATGTGTCAGAGGCTTCCTGCCCCCGACCTCTGCCAGCTCAATTGAGGTTTGTTTGATCAGCCCCTGTTGCAGGACACCTAAAAGCCTAGGCCTCTGCATCTGCCCTGGCTTGCCTCCTGCAGGTCACTTCATAGATAGGGGGGTAGTCTGAACGTGGCAGTCTTATCTGACCATGTATTCTGTACTGGCTGGTATAAATATTCTCTCATGCTACCACAAGCATCGTGGGACTAGCTAGATCTTACCAGCATATTTGCCTGGCCACGTTGGATCTCTAAGTAATTAGACCAGAGAGAAATGCTGTTTGCCTCCAAGCAAGCAAGCATGGCTCCCTGATAACTCAAAGGCAACTAAAATATAAAACTACCGTGGAAGTAGACGAGACTCTTGTGAAGGCTTGGAGAAATATTTAACTGGCATTAGTATTAGTCTTTGGTACAGAGACATGCCATCTCAGAAACCCCCTTCTCTACCCTATAAAGGCAATTCCAGGCAGATCTTGGCTCAAGACATTAGGTGAGGTGCTGGGAGAAATTACCTGAGGGTATTTGATCCTTCCTGCCAGGGGAAGTTACATTTAGCTTATAGCTTCTCCCAGCTCTGCTAGGAGGCTTTTAATTAGCTCTGGGTCATTGTAAACAGCCCCATGGTCTCCTGAAGTTGCTACATTTCTATAAATCTATTTTCCTGTTTTCATCTCTAGATAGCCCAGCCCAGAATGGGCTGGGCTGGGGAGTTTGGGCAGATTTCTAGCTATAAAATAAGCTGCAAGAAGAAAGAATCTCTCTCTTTTTTCCCCTCTTTTGCCATTTCGGCTTCCCTTGGTGTTTTTGCTTCTCCGTCCTCTCCATTCTCTGTTGGGCCTCAACACGTGGTGGCAGCCATCTTGGCCTACACCTGGCTGGGGCCTAGCTGGGAACCCAGAGTCCGGAGGTTTTCCCTGCTCCTGGATTGTATATTGGATCCTGTGTTAGTAAAGCCCTTTTAAAACTGCATCGGATTCCCGAGTCTTCATCCATTCCCCCACCGGCTCGGAGGTAGAAGGGAACTCACTTCCCAACACTGTCGGGGGACCCCGCGGCGCCCCTGACAAGCCCCAAAAGCTTTTGTCTCCTTTAGAGACTTGCAAACGGGAACCCTGGAGATGAAGCCGACTTCTGGCCTAGGAGCAGGGGGAAAAGTGGGATCAAAAGAAAGACCTTGTGGCGTGTGGGACCCACTGCAGCTGCGAAAGCCAGGCGAGTGGCTTTTGTTTTGTTTTATTGTCGGGCCACACCCAACGAGGCTTGGCTTACTCACAGCTCAGCGCTCAGGGTCACACTGTGGGTTACCAGGGCTTGAACCCAGATCATGTGCGAGCAAGGCAAATGCCTTAGGCTGCCCTGCCTCTGGGCCGCATGTGTCTGTTTCTATTGACACATGACTCTTGTTATGTGACCCCAAGGTGTGTGGGTCGTCTGAGGTCTCCCTCACCCCAGAGGCCACCCGTCCCAAGGGGAAGTCTGGGCTGTAAGTAAATTTCAGGCCAACTTTTGCCCAAGCACCAGAAATGGGGCTGGCCAAGAGAGGGCTCCGTGGGCTAAGCCTGAGTTTGGATGCAGAGGCCGGAGGTCCACCCTCAGCAGTGCTTGGTCCGCCGGCCTCCACGGAGCAGCCTTGAGCGGAGCTGGTAGTGGCTCGAGCGCTGCTGTCCCCCAGAAGAAACAGAGTGATGAGCTCATTGGCCAGTCCTTCACGACGCAGGCCACACTGGCCTTCCAGGAGCCGAGACTATGGGGCTGAATCTTTCCTAAAATGTGGGCCTCTGCCATAGGTGAGGGTGGACCCAGCCTTGGAACCTTGCGGGCCCAAACCCAGGGGCAGCACTGGTCTGCCTGGACTCCTGAGGCTAGTGTGGCGTGACCCAATGGACCAAGCAATGGGGACCCAGAGATAACAGGCCCAAGGTGGAGGAGGAGGAGGAGGAGGAGGAGGATGCAGGGCCCCTGGGACAGCCCAGGAGGGGTCATCACCTATGTCCATCGCAACCCTGCCAGCCCCGCGACTGCCCCGCGGCCTCCTAAACGTGGAGAAAACCCCACATGTCCTACTGGGTGGTGGTTTTGCTGGGGCCTTATAATCTTGGGGACACAGTCCAGAGGCTGAGAAGGGCACGCTTGGTTCTCAGAGCCAGGGGCCCCAGGCAGGTCCAGCAGCATGAACCCGGGCTGAGGGGCGCCGGCCTGGCTTCCGGGGTCACTGGGCTGGGGGGGTGCATGGGGAGCTGCCAGGGGGCAGTAGGGGCTGCGGAAGGCGGCCAGGAGGGAAGATCTGGACCCGACTCGTCGTCGGACTGGTGGGCTCAGGTCAGCCGCTGGGCTGGGAAAGTTACTTATAAAATGCAGCAGCCACAGGGTTGTGCGGACAAGAGGACAGTGTCCCCACCCCCCGCCCCATCATGAGCGCCAGGAAACCTGACCTGAGCCACAGCCAAGCCTGCTGGGCGTGAGGGGACAGGCCAGGGGCCCCTTATCCCAGCGAGCCCTGGGCGGAGAGACCAGGCAGGGCTCTGGCCTAGAAGGCAGTTTCCCACACTGGTGCTGCCGCTGTGCTCTTTGCTCCAGGTTCCGGACACTGCACCCCCATTCCTCTTGGCGAAAATGCGGTTTATCTCCACAAACGTCTTGCCCTTGGTCTCGGGAATCACCAGGTAGATGTAGGCGGCGGTAAGGAAGCAGATGCCCGCTAAGACCGTGAAGCTGTAGGCGCCAATGAGCTCCTGGGAGCAGAACGCGGAGCACCTTGAGGGGAGGCGCGGGCGCCCAGGACAGGGTGGCCGCGGGGGGGGCTTTGCCTGGCTGCGCCCGCCTTCACTCTGGGCCCTAAAGCCCCGCGCCTCCCTTGTGCAGGGGCAGAAGCGGTGCCTGTGGCGGCAAGGTGGCCCGGGGCTCACCTGCACCGACGGGAACACGAAGCCCACGAGGAAGTTGGTGAGCCAGTGCGTGGCGCCCGCTCCACCGTGAAGGCGGCCGGCCGAGAGGACTGCAGGAAGACCTCGGTGCGCACCACTGGACGGACCGGGCCTGCGGCGGGATGCGGGCTGGTGATGGCTGCCAAGACCACCGCCCAAGGACCCAAAGAGCAAAACAAACAAGCAAACAAGCAAACCGGGGTGGGGGGGGCGCTAAAAGGCTCGATCTGGAGGGGAGCCCCAGGTCACTAACCAGGGGTGGGCATGGAGCTTAAAGAGGTCAGCGAGGTGGGCAGAGGTGCCAGGGAGACCTTGGGCGCAGGGCAGCCCCGCACAGGTGCGAGAACCTTCTGCTGAAGGCGCGGGATTGTCCCGCCCCGGAGAGCAGAGCCTGGCCGGCCGGGGACGCGCTGCCCCCTGTGGTAGCCCTGGGGCACGCAGTGCTGCCCCTGCCCTTTACCCTGGTCCCACCTGTCAGCCTGAGTCCGCTGTCCCTATGCCCCCACAGTAAGGGGCAGTAAGATTCTGTCCCTTCCGCAGCCAGCTCCAGGGGAAGAGGCTGGGGGAGGCGGAAGGCAGAGACTGTTAGTGCTGGAGCCTCAGCCTAGTGTGTGGTGGGTCCCGGCCCCGCCACCGCTCGGGACACCCCTCACACGAGCAGCCTGCACCCTTGCACCACAACCCCCGCAGTCTGCGGGGTTCCCAGAGACTTGGGAGACACAAGCAGGAAGGTCAGGCCCTCCCTGCAGCCCAGGAGACGCCCCTCCAGTGTGAGGGAGTGGAAGCAGGGAGTGACCTTTCCGGCCCAGCTGCAGGGCAAGTTCCAATCTCGGGGACTCTCATGCCTTTGCCGAGGCTGCAAGAAGGGGCTTGGGTCTCAGGACACCTGGGGGGTGGTCCTGGAGTTCAGAGGCTCTGGAGAGGTGGGCCGCGGCGAGAGGGGCTGCTGGCATGTTTGTGGGGAAACGAGGCACCCCAGGCTGTGCAGGTCTGGGACAGTGACGGCTGAGCTGTGGGGGCAGTGGAAGGTAGGACGTGGACGGAGACCCCTTCCGCCACATGGGGTCTGGCCCCCCGGCCCCCTCCCCACCGCAGAGGGGGAAGCACCCATGTCTTGGGTGCTCAGTGGGGACAACAGTGTTGGGTTGGTGCGTGTCACCCAGGGGCGAGCCTGCGAGTGAATGAATGACTAAACTGCAGGGCCTGTGGAGAGGCGGGCTGCGCCCAGGAGGGGCGCCAGGCAAAGGGCAGAGGCAGCGGGCCCCTGCGGGGCGGGGCGCGACTCACTGGGCCCAATGGAGTGTCCGGTGATGTAGAGGAAGACGCAGATCACACTGAGGTACGACAGCTCCGGGACGCGGCTCTGTGGAAAGGCAGGACGGGCCGAGCCTAGAGCCCCCTCAGGCCTGCCGTGAGACCCCCTCACTGCCGCAGGATGCTGGGGCATCTCGCCCTCCCCGCCCCCAGCTGCCTGCAGTTCCCGCGCCTGATTCGTGACCTCCCGAGGAGTGACCCCTTAACCTCCCATCAGGGCTGGGAGGGGTTGGAGTGTTCAAGTCCCACCAACGGGGGAGCCCCAAGGCCAGCCCTTGGGCAGCCACTTAAGGAGCCCTGGGGGTCAAGAATGGCACCACTGAGACCACCAGTAGGCATGGAGCTGGCACAGGAGGGCTACAGTGCCACCCCCTGCCCCCACTGCTGGGCACAGGCTCCCCCACCTGGCGACCCGTCACCGGACAGTAGGGCGCCCCAGCCGCAGAGAGGGTGTTCTGCTCAGAGCAGAGACCCGCTCCGGCTGGAGACGTGGGCTCTCTAGCACGGGTGCCTGGGGCCGCTGGCCCCCTGCCCAGGCTCCCGGGTGGGGATAGCACTCAGCCCTCTCTCCCAAGACCACCCTTGGTGGGGCTGAGCGACAGCACAGCGGAGGGGCGTTGCCTTGCATGCAGCCAACCGGGGTTCGATCCCCAGCATCCCATAGGGTCCCCCAGCACCGCCAGGAGTAATTCCTGAGTGCAGAGCCAGGAGGAACCCCTGAGCATTGCCAGGGTTTACATTTTTTAAATTTAAATTCTTAAAACCACCGACTGGGAGTCAGTGACGTTTCCCTGGAAGCTGCTGCTGCTTGTTCTGATTTTCCACACGGAGCCCAGTGGGGTGTGGGGGGTCCCCGCACCCGCCAGGGCGTGGCTTCCGGTGCTCCTGCTCCGGCTCCTCGTCTGCGGGAGGACTGAGCAGGGGGCCCACCGGCACAGGAAGCTCCGGTCTTGCTTCTCCGTGGCCTGGCCACGTGTGGGGGGCCTGGGGGCGGTAGCAGGGCCCCTGAGCTCCCCCTTCAGGAGTGGACACTTTAAGGTCCTTGCACTGACAAGGGGTGTGGGAGGGCCGGGCCGAGTTGGCCGGGGGAGCTGGGCCCCTTTGCCCACCTGGAAGAGCAGCGCCAGGGTCAGCACCAGGCACGCCGAGCCGCAGAGGCCGTAACCCACCAGCAGGAGGCGCCGCCTTCCCAGCCGCTCCACCGTGACAGCCTGCGGGAAGGGGGCCGTGAGGCACCTCCTCGCTCTCCACACCCCTGCTTTGGTGTTTCCGGGACCTACACTCACGTGTGCCAGGAATCAAACCCAGGGCCTCACAGTGCACGGCCAGTGCTCGACTGACCCACGCTCGGGCCCTTAAAGGGACACCCTGGAGCTTGCTGGCCACGGCCAGTGCTCAGGGGCTACCCCGGCTCTGAGCTCAGGCATGTCCTGCTGGGGCGCCGGGGGGGACCATATGGAGGCGGGATCAAACCCGTATCGCCCTCTGGGGGCAAGTTTTACGCCTACCAAGTACCATCCCCAGCGGATACTGTGGTGGCCACGTGGGAAGTGCTTTTTGAGGGAGGAAATTTGGGTGGGAGGTTGCTAATTCCCCGGGCCACGTCCCCCACGAACCCCGACACAGCCTGGGGATGCTGGCGCCTGCTCCGAGAGTCCTGAACCCACTTACCGAGACGACAGTCATCACTATGTTGACCACGCCGGCGCCACGGTCACGCACCGCGAGCGCGCAGCCCCGATGCCTGCAGACGTGTAGATAAGGTCCGCGTAGTAATTGATCTGAAACAAGGCCCCAGCCGTGACTGCCAGGCCACGCCCAGACTCGGCCACGCCCCATTTGACCACACCCATATTCGACCACGCCCCCACTGGCCACGCCCGGCTCAGCCACCTGCAGCCCTGAAAACCGGGACTGAATGGGGGCACCGGGCGGGAGTGGGCTGGTGGGAAGGGGGTTTGTGTGGTTTGGATCGTGTCCAGGCAAGCATCCCTCATCTCTCTCTCTCTCTGCACACCCTGGAACCCTGGAGCATGTGGCACCTCTGCAGGCCACAGCTGCTGTGGTGGGTGGTGGACGCCTGGGTGCGCCCCTGCGCCTGCTCACCGCGCTTCCCCCCCTGAGAGCTGCTGGCCAGCCATGAGCACGATGATAGAGATGAGCTGCCAGCGGAGCGCCGGAAGGTGAAGAGGTTCCACACGGACAGGCGGCCCTCGGCCTTCTCCGCCTGGTCCTCCTCGCGCATCTCCGCCCAGCTCGGGCGCCCACGCCGGGCAGCCCCGCAGTCTCTGTAGGGCTGGGGGTAGGCGACCAGCACAGCTGCGGACAGCGCCCCTGGGCCCCTTCCCCTGGGTTCAGTGGGCACCGCAGGGTCCCCAGAGCCCGCTGGGAGTGACCCCGGAGCTGGGGGTAGCCTGGCACAACCCCCCACACTCACAGGCTGCTCTCCTCCCCGCCACCCTGAGCCTCGATGGTTCCCTTTCATGCCACTGGGCACGTGGAGGGACATCTGGGCAGGGTGGGCAGCGCCACTCTACCTTGTCGGGCAAGCGTCCTCATCGCCCTTCTGGATCAGGGGTGTACCGCGGGCTCTCAGGGAAGAAGGGAAGAGACAGCAGCTGTATCAGCTGGGACCCGGTGAGCGCCAGGAGCAGGGGCCAGCCTGTCCCGGGGAGCCAAGAAGGGGGCTGGAGGTGGGAGATCGGGGGTCTCGGCAGCCCCCACACCCACACCAACACCCCTGATCCTCACGGCGGAGCCCCGGGACAGGAAGAAGCAGCTCCATTCTGCGCTGGACAGGGCCTTACGCCCCTGGGCGGGGCTGGGGGTGGTTCCCCCACTAGCGCTGTGGCTGAGGGTGGAGGTGACAGCGGGCATGGGCTTGGGGACACAGTCCACGTGGGTGGTGAAAGACGCGCACATATGAGGCCTCGGGTTGGGGTGGCCGCCGCGACAGCCCACGTGGTCTCTTTCCTGATGGCTGTGATGGCTGCGGTCCCGGTCTGCACCGCCCGGCTGAGCAGGGCCTGCACAGACGAGCCCCGCCGTGGGGTGCAGGGGCGACAGCCTAGGTGCCAGGGAGTGTGCTGTGGGTGTGAGGGCTGGGGTTTTGTTTACGTAGAAGATCCCAAATAAGCCCTGCTGTGTTGTTGTGGGGCTGGGGACTCACCGCACACTGCCTGCGCCCAGGAGGACTAGCGGGCTCGTCTCCGCTAGCCCCGCTGCCCCCCAAGTCCCCACACCTCCCCGGAACCGCTGCGGCACCACCCACTTCTCTGGCACTCGCTGTTTTCCTGCCTGTCCCGGCCTCCCCCTCAGATACTCCTTCCCTCCGCCCCAGCAACGCCCCCACAAGGCGCCTGCAACGTTCTTTGTGCCCCAGCTGTGCCCCCCGCCCGAATGCCCAGCCCAAAGGTCACTGTTCGCCTCCTCCGACCAGTGCAGTATGACGTAAGCCCGGCTGAGTGCCGGTGCCTTGGAGTGGCACCTGCCAGGCCTCGGCGCGCCCGTACCTGTGGGGTTGCCCAGCACGGCCTGCAGGCTGAAGATCTGGGCCAGGAACACCCCCACAATGACGAACACCTCAGTCATGGTTCCCAGGGTGCCGCGCAGGTTCCGGGGCCCAGCTCCCCCAGGTACATGGGCAGGGCGCTGTAGGAGATGCCTGGTGGAGAAGCAGAGTCCGGGGGAGGGGGCCGGCAGGTAGCTCTCACCCTGACAACAGGTACAGCTCCACCCTCTCACCTTCTCCCACCACCCACATGGTGACAGCCCCAGGCGCGGCCTCAGGGCTGGGAGAGAAACAGCCCCACTGACAGTTCAGCGAATCTTCCAGAAATATCTGTCCCAGGGGAACCCTGAGGGGGATGAGAACCTTCCCGGAGACAGGAAGCGGAGCCCTTGGAATATGCTGGGGACAGTTCCCAAGTGTTGGCTTAAGCACAGCTCTCTAGCTGGACTTTGGGTTCGATCCCCGGCATCCCATATGGTCCTGTGAGCACCACCAAGAGTAATTCCTGAGTGCAGAGCCAGGAGCAACCCCTGAGCATTGCCGGGTGTGACCCAAAAAAGCAAAAAAAAAAAAAAAAAAGTAGCACAGCCATGCTCATCGGGAAACCGGCCTCGAGTACTGTGAGGGGGGACCCGCCCGTCGAGCCCTCAGAGCCTGCTCAGAAGAGGCCTGTTTGCTTGGGTTTTGGAGTCACACCTGGTGGCTCTCCTGGCTCTGCACTTAGGGATCACTCCTGGAGGTGCTCAAAGGGCCATACATGGATGTCGGGGATGGAAACCGCACCAGCCACGTGGAAGCCAGCGCCCTCCTCCTCACTGCACTGTCGCCCCAGCCCCAGAGATGCATCACATTCTCAGCTAGGGGCTCTTCAAGAAAGGTTTTCTCCAGCAAGAGTGTGCTTTTAGGGGCCGGAGGCGATAGCCCAGCGGGTAGGGCATTTGCCTTGCATGCGGCCGGCCTATGGCGGCCCGGGTTCAATCCCCGCATCCCATATGGTTCCCCGAACACCGCCAGGAGTAATTCCTGAGTGCAAAGCCAGGAGAAACCCCTGAGCATCGCCAGGTGTGACCCAAAAAAAAAAAAAAAAAGAGTGTGCTTTTATTTTTCTTTATTTATCTTTCAAATTACCCCACTATCATGATGGTGGGAGCAATGACCGACTCTGTCCCCTGGGGTCAGCATGGCCCTGGGGCTCAGACCTGACTCTGTCCCCTGGGGTCAGCATGGCCCTGGGGCTCAGACCTGACTCTGTACCCAGGGGTCGGTGTGGCACTAGAGCTCAGACCTGACTCTGTACCCAGGGGACGGCGTGGCACTAGAGATCAGACCTGACTCTGTCCCCTGGGGACGGCGTGGCCCTGGGGCTCAGACCTGACTCTGTCCCCAGGGGTCGGCGTGGCACTAGAGCTCACACCTGTGCCTCCTGGTGTCACGTCTGGGCTCCAGCCTGCTTAGCGACATCCCCAGGCCTAAAAGTGTGTTTTGTTTGGTTTCTGTTTTGTTTGGGGCCACACCTGATGGTTCAGTGTTCATAGTGGTGTTCGGGATTGAGCTCAGGGAGAGCAAGACAAGTGCCTTCCCGCTGTGCTATCGTGCAGGCCCGAGAGTGTGTTAATAAAACTCCTTCCCTGCAGAAGGCTTAGTTCAGGGAAGGATTGAGTGTGTGAGGGTCCGTAGCCTCTGCAATAGAGTCAGAACCTACGGTGGGTTGAAGCACCCGGTCAACTAGGAATCAATCCCCAGCACCCCGGATGGTTCTGGACTCGCCAGGAGTGACCCTGAGCTCAGAGTCTGAGAGTAATCTCTGAGCATGGTCCAATGTGGCCCCTCAAACAAACAAACAAATAAACATAAGACAAAAGAACCGTCAGTTTTGGTGGAAGGGAGCTGAAGCCAGTGAAGGGACTGGTGTGGAACATCGCACCACTAAAACCCAACGGAATAACTTTGTAATGCACCATTATTCCATTTAAAAAAGGAGGGAGAGAGAGAGAGCGAGAACAAGAGAGAGAGTGAGAGTGAGAGAGGCGGGAGTGAGCGCAAGAGAAAGAGAGAGCGCAAGAGAGCGAAGTGAGAGAGCAAGAGAGAGAGCGAGCGAGAGACTGAGAGAGAGCGAGAGAGAGTGCAAGAGAGTGAGAGAGAGAGTAAGAGAGAGTGAGAGAGAAGGCAAGAGAGAGCGAGCAAGAGAGAGCGAGCAAGTGAGAGAGAGACTGAAAGTGAGCGAGAGAGAGTGCAAGAGAGTGAGAGAGCAAGAGCGAGAGAGAGTGCAAGAGAGTGAGAGAGAGAGCAAGAGAGAGAGTGAGAGAGAGAGCAAGAGAGAGAGTGAGAGAGAGAGGCAAGAGAGAGCGAGCAAGAGAGAGCGAGCAAGAGAGAGCGAGCGAGTGAGAGAGAGAGACCGAAAGTGAGCGAGAGAGAGCACAAGAGAGTGAGAGAGCAAGAGCGAGAGAGAGCGAGCGAGAGAGAGTGAGTGAGAGAGAGAGCAAGAGCGAGCAAGTGGGAGAGAGAGCAAGACCGAGAGAGAGCGAGAGAGAGGGGCGCCTTGAGCCAGGAGGACCCGCCCTGCTCCCGCTTAGCCAGTGCCGCGCCTCGTTCCGCCCCTGCCCCACCTGCACAGATGCCCAGCAGGACTCGTGAGAAGATGATGAGCTCGAAAGCCTTGGCCACTTTGCTGACTCCCATGAGGATGGCGGGACAACGGCGAAGACATTGTTGAGCAGCAGGGTCCCCTTCCTGCAAGACAGGGCTGAGCACGGCTCCCCACTTGGATACCTGTCCTGGGCATCCCGGGCCGGGCACCAGGCTGGGCCCGTGGGGCATGGGCAGGCCTGGACAGCACGGACCAGGTGCAGCACCCAAGCGGTGAAGCTTTCTCAGCAGCAGCAGAGGGAAGGGGCGGCCTTGGGTCTCTGGGGAACGAGCCGGTAGCGGAAACTGAGCGGGACGGACTCCGAGGCGAGACCCCGAGCGTAGGCAATGTGGAAATAAAGCTCATGTGTGTGGACCAAGCCCAGCAGTGCGTACTCTGGCACAGAGCAGGGGTTACTCCTGGCAGCGCTCAGGGGACCCTCTGGGATTGACCTGGGTCGGCCTCATGCAAGGCGAATGCCGTCCCGGCTGTGTTATTGCTCCAGCCCCTGACACGTGTTAAGCCAGAGAACTTTCCACAAACTCGAACATACCAAACAGACTGAACTTAGGAGAAAGTGATTACAGTGGAATGGCTAGGGGGGGGTGGGCGTCAGAAGGGTGGATCCCGCTGGGGCTGATTTCCCCCACCTCTGACTCCCCGACACAGGCCTGTAGCTGGTCAGCCGCGAGCCAGGGCTGTGACCCCAGGAGCAAGGCTGAGGGTGCAGTGGGGTCCCTAAGCAGACCCAGGAAGCCGCCCTGCAGGGGAGTCAGGCAGGCCCATCCAATTTCCTGGGGTCCATGTCCCAGCAAGAGCTGCTGCGTTGGTGTGGGGGCTCAGGGAGAGGCAGCAGCCACACAGGCCCGCCACAGCCCCTCCTAAACAGGGAGCCTCAGAGGAACCCTGCTGGCACCCCAACGAAGATGAGAAAGGGGGGACCGGAGCGATGGTGCAGCAGGGGGTTGGGGCGCTTGGCCTTGCACATGGCTGACTCTGTTTGATCCCCGGCATCCCATATGGTTCCTGAGCACCACCAGGAGTAATTCCCGAGTGCAGAGCCAGGAGTAACCCCTGAGCATTGCTGGGTGTGACTCAAGAAAAGAAAGAAAGAAAGTAAGATTGGGTCTCCCACTCCTGAGCTCAGTGTCCTGGCTGCAAACCTCCAGGGAGTGGAGAGAGGGCAGGGCTGCTGAGCCCAGCACAGACAGAAGGACGAGCAGGGCCTCGTGGCCATTACAGATGGACACTTCCTGTGCCCGGCCGCCCAGCTGTGGCAAACACACTCCCACTCCCTACTGTGCACAGGCAGCGAAGACGCTGCTTTCGCCAGAGCCCACACGGACCCCTGTGGTCCTGCTCTAGTAAATAGGTTCGGGGCGCTTCTTTTGTGCACGAAAACTCAATTACCAAGGTTCCTAAAAAGTTTGCTCTCTGGGCTGGAGTGATAGTATAGCAGGGAGGCCACTTTCCCTACATGCGGCTGATCTGGGTTCGACTCTCAGTAGCCCACGTGGTCCTCCAAGCCTGCCAGGGGTGATTCCTGAGTGCAGAGCAAGGCATAACCCCAGATCATTGCCAGGTGTGGCCCCCCAAAGCCTACAAAGTAAATTGCTTTCTGGGCCAGAGGAATAGTACTAGGGTTAAGACACTAGCTTTGCACGCGTCCAACCCTCGTTCAGTTCCGCAGCACCCATATGGCCTTGCAAGCACCACCTGAGCACAGAGCCAGGAGTAAGCTCTGAGCACTGCATGTGTGGCCCCAAACAAAACAACCAAAGTCTTGCTTTCCTCAGGCACTTGCCTCTCCACTCACACCCACAAACTGCCACCTGGCGCAGGAGCAGCGAGCGCCCCCCAGAGGGGGTGAGGTGAGGGAAGTCTCAGACCTCCCCGACACCTGGGCTCCACTTCAGCCTCCAAACCTTGATTGTACTTTCCCTCTCGCAGTCACGGCTCTGCAGCACCCATACTCTGCGGGAGCCATCGAGGAGCCGAGCACAGAGGGCCCCCTTCTCAGGAAGGCAGGAGGCAGGTGACTGTCTGAACCCCAAACCTCAGCACGCTGAGGTCATCGAGGAAGAAACTGCCACGACCAGGAGCCTCTCCTGGGTCCAGTCATTTCCACATTCCCTCGTGAGTGGCTCGGAGGGGCGGCCCAAGAACCGCCCAGCATTTTGCTCTAAGGCCGACACCACTGACATGGCGCAAGGGAGGGGCAACCCCCCCTGCAAGGGAGTGAGAGGGGGGAGAAATCGTCCCCCTGCAAGGAGTGAGGGACGGAGAAATTGTCCCCCTGCAAGGAGTGAGGGACGGAGAAATCGTCCCCCCTGCAAGGAGAGAGGGACGGAGAAATCCAAGGAGAGAGGGTCGGAGAAATCGTCCCCCTGCAAGGAGTGAGGGTCGGAGAAATCGCCCCCTGCAAGGAGAGAGGGACGGAGAAATCCAAGGAGAGAGGGTCGGAGAAATCGTCCCCCTGCAAGGAGAGAGGGACGGAGAAATCCAAGGAGAGAGGGTCGGAGAAATCGTCCCCCTGCAAGGAGAGAGAGGGACGGAGAAATCCAAGGAGAGAGGGTCGGAGAAATCGTCCCCCTGCAAGGAGAGAGGGGTGGAGTTCCTGAGCAATTCGGGACTTGCTTCAAGGCCCTGATGACGGGTCCGAGAGGCAGCACCGTGGGTAAGGCGTTGCTTGGCACTCGGTCCAGCTGGGCTTGATGACTGGCACCGCATGGGGTCCCCAGCACACCCAGAAGTGGCCCCTGAGCATAGGACCGGATAAACCCTGTGCACCGCTGGGTGTGGCCCCCAAACAAGCAAACGCCCGATGTCTGTGGTGAAGTGGGGGCTAGATCACTTTCTCCTGGATGTGGGCAGGGAGAGAGACAGGGAAGGGCCCATGGCAGTGAAACTTCTGGGAATAAACGACCAGCCCTCAGGCTCTCTAGAGCCACCTGACGGCCACCTGTGGGGCTGGCAGCACTCCAGGTCTGTGGTCTGCAGGGGCTCAGACTGACTTTATCAGCCCCAGCCTTCCCAGCTGCCCCGGGTAGCAGAGGCAGTTTAGGAGGAAGCTGCTCTTTCTCCCCTCTTCTCTGCCTCACAGAAGCCACCCATGGGTGGGGGCAGAGCCATAGTACAGCAGGGAGAGCATTTGCCTGGCATGCAGCTGACCTGGGTTCGATCCCCGGCATCTCATGTGCTTCCCGGGCAGTGCTAGGAGTGATTCCTGAGTGCAGAGCCAGGAGGAACCCCTGAGCATCACCGGTGTGACCCCCAAAAAGCCACCCGTGGGGCCACCAGCATCACTCCTGATCGCCAGCCACCGCCTCCTCCATCACAGGCACAACCACCACGACAGTGGCTCACCACCGCAGGTGCCGGAGAGCGCCACATCTCCGCTTTACCTGCCACATCGGTCAACCATCGGGCCGACCATCAGCGACCCCAGGAAGCCTCCGAGGGGAAACATGGACACGGTGCAGGACCACAGGAGCAGCAGCTCATTCTCGTCCATGCCGCCCCGTGGCGCTCCAAGTACGTGTCGTTGTAAAAAGGACTTGAAGACCTGGAAGATACAGCCCCGACTTGCAGCTCCTAGGAATACTGGGCAGCTCCCAGGGAGAGGGCCAGGCAATGTCCCCGAAGTTCCTGGGGCTGCTTCCACCAAACACTGGTACAACTGAGCCTTAGCTGTTGCCTGAGAATGTTTAAAGACGGCTGTGGGGCTTGAGACCAGGAAGCAGGGATGTGGCGGTTGTGATACAGCGACGCTGTGCTCAGGGTCAGACGCCAGGAGCAGCGAGGACAGTACTCCCTGTGAAGGCTGTCTGGGAATAAAGTGTGCCCGAAAGGAGCGGGTAACAGCGAATTCTGCACTCTCAGGAGTGACACTGGACACCAAGCCCTGCCACCTTTGCCCTTTCAGGGGCTTCCTCTGGAACTGTCCTCTGTCCTGGATGCCTGGGCCAACTTCCCATGTCTACTCCTGATATGCTGCTACATCTCCCTACAACACGCTCGTTCTTTGCAGCCCTGTGTGAGATAACTGCAGCAAAAGGGTTTCTCTGCCCTTCTCTCTTCCATTCTGCTATTAGCTTGGGGATACTCCAACCAAGATGGCGGCCTCCACTGGGAAACTGGCGGCCCCCGAGCAAGATGGCGGCCTCCACTGGCTAGGAAGGTAGCTATCTCCACCTGGAGCCCACCTTGTGCGGTGTGTTGACCACGGAGATGTTGTAACCGTGCTGGAAAGCAGAACCAAAGGCTGCGCTCAGTGTGGCCAGCACCAGTGTGGGCTGAAGGCGCTGGGGGAGACACATGAAGGACAGTTAGGAACTCTGGAGAGCGGCTTCAGGATCCCGGAAGTGGAGTCACAGGACCCAGGTCAAGTTCAGGGAAGGTGGTGGCTGGGGACTGTGCCCGTCTCTGCTTCCTAGCCCTCATTGTATTTCTTCTTTCCCGGGAGCTACCTCTGAGCACCTCCTGATGAAGGGATGGGGTCTTACACTACCCTCAGAGAGCCCAAAATACAACAAAAAGGCAAATGGAGAACTCCAGAGAAGGTGCCATTGCAGGGCATCCAGCAGAGCCGGGCTGCCAGCCCTGGGGAAGAGGCGAGTACAGGGGTCTGCAATGTGTGTGTGGGGGGTATTGGGGAGTGGGTGGAATGGGGGGGTGCTTGTTGGGGAGTGGGATGTGGTGTGGTATTATGTGCTGTGTTGGGGGGAGGGGTGGAGTCAGGGGTCTGGGCTGTGATATGTGCTGAATTGGGGAGTGTGTAGTAAGGCTCTGTGGAGGTGCCTCCCAGCTGAACCCTGAGCCCTGAGCTCCGAGGACCATCCTATGGTGCAGTACCTACAGCACAGTGACTCAGTAACCTGGGCAGCTCTGTGTGTGTGTATGGGGGGACTGCCGAGAGCCCCTGATGTCTGAGGAGGGCACTGTCATATTGGGGTGTCATCTATGGTGCCTGAGGCAGGGCTGTGGCCATAGACCACCCCCCCACTCCTCTGCCCCTGACCTCACCTCCATTCAGCTGTCTGACCTGCTGAGCCACCCGCATGGCCCCGGCAGGGGAGGCAGAGCCTGGACTCTGCAGTGCTGGGCGTGGGGTGTGTAGCGGCCTGGAGGGAGGGGCCATCTCCACCCCATCCAATGACCCCCCACTTCAGTGGAACTGAACTCACACCCCCCATATGTTGGGCTGTATGTGAGGTGCTGCCCTCCCACTTTCTACCCCAGAAAGGTAGGACAGTGGCGACACTCCTTGCCAGACCCTCCCCTTCCCGCCACAGCTTGGGAAAGCACAGGGCGACTCCTGACTTACTCCTTTCTGGGGTGGGCTGTTGGGAGGAGTTCCCTCTTCTTTGGTCTCCATCCTTGGGGTAAAAGCGGCTGCGCTGGGTCGGGCCACCTGTGTCCTTGCCCAGCTGCGGGTGGCCTGTGTAACTCTGCCCTGTGGCCTCTGGACCCTACCGGTTCTTCGGTGCACATTTCCTTCGCACGTGTTGATAAGATAAGCCCCACACATGGCACGATCTTGGTCTGCCTCTGCCCAACCCCTAGCCAGATGCACCCCAGTGGGGGCGAAGCACCACTCACTGTTGGTCCTCAGAAATGGGTTTGGAGCCAGGAGGCGCCTCACTGAGCCACCATGAGATTTCTTCTAGGTGATTTCTAGGTGATTTCTCCATCTGGGCTTCTCACACGCATGTTTAAGTGACCTCAAGCACACTGTGCCGGACACAGGAAGCAGGACTGTGCTTGCCTTACACATAGCAGACCCGGTCCATCCCCCCGCACCATGTATGGTCCCCCCGAGCCTGCCGGAGTAATCCCCTATCAACAGAGCCAGGAGTAAGCCTTGAGCACTGCTGGTGTGGCGGAAACACTAAGAACAACAAAAAAGACAAAATTTCAATCTCAGTACACTTGGTATTAAAGAAGTCAATGAAATATTGAACGAAAGTGCTCAGTTCAGAATCCTTTGCACAAAGAAGAAGGAAAATTGGGAAAGCTGAACACATTTTGACACGTTAGCTAATTGGAATTCCAGGATGTTGGTTTCAAAGAACAATGACCGTGGCCAGAGTGATAGCACAGTGGGAAGGGCACTTGCCCTCGCACGTGACCGACCCAAGTTCAAAACCTAGCACCACGGATGATCCCCGAGCCCCATGAGGACTAATCCCTGAGCACAGAGCCAGGAGTCAGCCTTGAGCACCGCCAGGTGTGGCTCAAAAATACCAGTAACCAAAACCAGTGGCAAAGGGGCCCGAGGGACAGACAGGGGTAAGGTTTTGCATACGGCGCACCCACTTTTAATCCCAGTACCCTAAGTGGGTTCCCAAACACCACACAAATGATCCCTCAACACAGAGCCAGAAATAAACCCTGAGCACTCCTAGGTGTTGCTCCCAAATAAAGAACAATGATGAAAATGACTCAGGGGCCAGAGTGATAGCACAGCGGGAGGGCATTTGCCTTATCCATGGCAGACCTGGGTTCAATCCTCCGGCATCCCATATCCCGAGCACTGCCAGGAGTAATTTCTGAGTTCAGAGCCAGGAGTAACCCCTAAGCATTGCCAGATGTGATCCCAAAATTTTATTATTATTATTGTTATTATTATTACTATTATTATTATTATTACTAATAATAATAGGGCCGGAGCAATAGTCCAGTGGGCAGGGCGTTTGCCTTGCATGCGGCCAAACCCAGGTTTAATCCCTGGCATCCCATATGGTTCCCTTGAATGCATAGACAGGAGTAACCCCTGAGCAATGCCAGGAGTGACCCAAAAAGCAAAAATAATAATAATAATAATAATAATAATAATAATAATAATAATAATAACAACTTGCATCACTTGAATCATTTGTCTTCCTGTTGTTCATCGATTTCCTTGAGTGGGCACCAGTAACATCTCCATACGTCCTGTCACAGAACCCCACACCATGAGGACCACCATTTTCCACATCCGGACTCCCCTCTCCTCATAGCTCCACCCAGCAGAAGAGCTGATCACAGCCCAGCTCATCAGAGACCCACCCTGCAGCAGTCTTTTTCAAGCCCAGGCCAGGTATGCCTGATCGCGGAGACTCACTGGTGGGATACTCTTGTAGTCGCCTCTCATCTCGTGCATTTATAGATGAACTGCGTGGCCACTTTGCAGCCGCACGCGCCGTGATCAGCAGAGCTGCTACTTGCTCCCCTGTGCCCAGCTGATCACGGCGCCCAGGAGGGGTGGAGGGTTCTAGCCCTGGCCTGCCACCCCAGCAGAGCCTCACAAGAAGTCAGAGGAACCCCCACACTATGAGGGCCACCATTTTCCACATCCGACTCCCCATCTCGTCAGAGCTCCACCCAGCAGAAGAGCTCATCACAGCCCAGCTCGTGGCGGCTGCAAAGTGGCCGCGCAGTTCATCTATAAATGCACGAGATGAGAGGCGACTACAAGAGTATCCCACCAGTCACTTGTCACTTGTCTTCCCGCTGTTCATCGATTTGCTCGAGTGGGGGCCAGTAACGTCTCCATTTGTTGGGAATGAGGTCCATTATTGTTACTGTTTTTGGCATATCGAATACACCATGGGTAGCTTGCCAGGCTCTGCCGTGGCTCTGGGTTCATCCCAGGGGGCCCTATTGGTCACGAAGTAAAATAAAAAGTGTGGAAGACAGAGAAGTTCTATTTCATTTGTGCAGAGAGAAGAAGCAGCGGTGTTAAAGGACAGTGGTCACGCGACAGAAATTGCTCAGAAAGACCCCCTTCTCCTGTCAATAATAATTAATAGTATTTAAAAATGACTTCAGGCCACAGAAGCACGGGGAGATGCTCAGGGCTGGGAAGACGTGCAGGAATGAGCCGGTGGCCGCTCATCTCCCCAGCCCGGGCTGCGAGCACTGCGGTGTCTGCTGATGCTCTCTGTTCTCTGCTGGCCCCATCTTCTTTCTCAGCCTTAGAGTGAATTGCTGGAAAAGCACAGTCCTTCGGCCCCACTAGCTCTTGGGCCTGTACCAGCACTGGTCACAGCTGACAGCCTGGGAGGGAATGTTCAGCTCTTTGCTCTACTTCTAACTAAAAAGGGGAAAAAAAAGAAGTTTTTGTTCTTAAAGCTCTCCAGGGCGTGGCCCTCAGGCACTCCAGTTCTCAGAACCTCTGGCCCCTAGTTAGGTGCTTTCCACTTCACCCCCCCCATGCTGGGCCTGCCCAGGGCGTCTACGGGGCAGGGGACACCATGACTCAGGGGCCGAGGACTCCCTGTTCTCCTGTCCCTCTTCTGGTCAGGAGGTCCTGCACCTTTCATTCCTGATGGTCCACCACCTTGAGTCCTTTACCTGCCTCGTCATCTCAGCTTCCCGTTCTGGCTGCCCGGTGAGTGGCGGCAAACGTGCACCCTGATTTCTTCAATAGTGTGTTGCAGGTATCTTAAGCGAAGAGGGGAGAAGGGAGAGTCGGCAGCCTGGAGGAGGGAGTCAGCCGTTCCCTCTCCCCTGCCTCGTCATCTGGGAAGGGGCTGGGAAATCTAGGGCTGCCGAGAGTCTGCCCAGAGGCCCTGCACGGTACAGACCATTGTACCGCGGGCTCCCTGCTCACCGGCCTCATGTGGCAGCCACCAAGCGCACCTGACACCCACTTATCCTGCACAGTGTGGGTTTCTTGGGCAGCCAAGGACTCAGGCTGCAGCAAGGAATTGCTCTTTGTAGAAAAGGAAAAGCCAGTCATAAATATTTACCAGGCTTTTCTGGCTCATTGCCTCGCGGCAAAGATTTTCAGGTGGAACTGCTTGGGCGAGCTGCACCCAGAGTTAATCATTGAAAAACTGAAGTGTGTGGGTTTTGAAAATGAAATCCCCAGGCTTTCACGGAGTGGGGATGGGCCCCCTCCCCCTCCCCATCTCTCTGTTCTTCTGGAAGGACCAAAAGTCATGCCCTTGCCCCAAAAAGCACCACTCAGTTATAAATTCAACTTAACTTTATCTCCCAGTTACAATCTTTGTAATTCTTGGAGCATGCAACCACATTTGTGGCCACAAGATATCTCAAATTCTAGTATATGCTAAAGCAAGTAGCACACCATGTTTAATAGATGTAAGTAAAGGCAACCAATAACAAAATATATAGTCACAATGTCTATTCTGTAAGAATGAATCAGTAATTTCTTATACAAAGGCTTAATGGCTCAATAGCTCTATCGTCAAATTCAACAACCTTCACTGACTTTCTTCTAAGAAAACATTTCTTGACCATTTTTTGAAAATTAGCTATAGCAAGCAACTTCACGATCACGATCACGATCTTCCCGTTGATCATCTATTTCCTAGAGCGGGCACCAGTAATATCTCCATATGTCCTGTCTCATGCCAGTAGAGCCAGGGGTATCGGCTTGCTACAGGAATATAAAGAGCCTCAAACCACTATATTAGGTCATGGGAATGACCTAATATAATTGTTACTGGAATTTGGCATATCATATACAACACGAGAAGCTTGCCAGGCTTGCCGGGCGGGAGGCAAACTCTTTTGAACACCTCCAAATAAAGCAAAATAGCGGCGCGAGCCGGGCTGTGATGGGCTGGTCTGCTGGGTGGAGTTCTGATGAGAGGGAAGTCCGAAAGTGGAAAATGGCGGCGCCCGTGGAGTGAGGACGGGTGGTCTGGCTTGTTGTGAGGCTCTGCCAAAGTGGTGGGCCAGGGCTAGGACCCGCCATGCCTCCCGACTGCCTCACGAACGGCTGTGCACAGGGAGAGCAAGGAACAGCTCTGCCCCATGTGTGAGAGTCTCTGGACCAGCATACCTGGGCGGGATTGCTTGCCTAAGCAAGCAACTTAAAATAATTTATTGAGGGTCAGCTTAGAGCAGGCTTAAGCAGTGGTTGGGAAAATTGAAATAATTGTGATCAGAAGTTGCATGGTAGTGTGTTTGGGGTTGAACACTTGTAAGAAATTAACATGAACAACTTTGTTTAAAAAATTGAGTAGACTGTTCTAGAAACTCAGAAAGTGAAGGCAAGACCATAAGTCAGCCAGACTCACACACAACAACCCAGAAAAAGTTTTGATTATATTAATACCATTCTTTTATATGGGCTGTAATGGTCAACATAATTAGTGCCAGCTAAAGGAGCTAGCATGGGGATGGGGAGATGGGTGGGAAATGAGGGTCTCTGGGGGTGGTGGGACTGGTGTTGAACGATGATTCTAACAAATATATTGTGAAAAATTTTGTACTTCATAAGTCACAGTGTTTAAAGTTAAAAAAAATTGAGTAGAGGGGCCGGAGTGATAGCACAGCGCTTAGGGTGTTTGCCTTCTACATGGCCAGCTGGGTTCGATCCCTGGCATCCCATATGGCCTCCCGAGCACTGCCAGAAGTAAGTCCTGAGAATCGACGGGTGTGACCCAAAAAAAAAAAAAATATTGAGCAGAAGCCCCCTATGTTTAATAAGTTGATTGAATGAAAGCAATAACACAGATGGTCCAATTCACATGTAACAGCTCAGTAAAAAGGTCATGACTTTAGCTATACCATTCCAAGATATATATTGTAATAAGCCAGTATAATTAGTTCCTGCTAAGGGAGCAGGCATTGGGGGTGGGAAACAAGGGTCTTTGGTGGCTGGAAAGGGCACACTGGTGGTGGGATTAGTGTTCTGGTGTCGAATATTGAATACCTGAAGCCACTGTATGGTGAACAACTTTGTAAATCACAGCTTTAAAGTTTAAAAAAATATAAAAAAAACAGTATTTCAGGAAGAGGCAAGTAGTGAAGCAAAAACAATTTTATCTGGAGATTGTGCAGAAGAAAGGAGAGTGAGGGGGCTGGAGCAATAGTACATCAGGGAGGGTGTTTCCCTTGCACGTGGCTGACCTGGGTTCGATCCCTGGCATCCCATATGGTGCCTGAGCACTGTCAGGAGTAATTCCTGAGTGCAGAGCCAGGAGTAACACCTGAGAATTTCCGGGTGTAACCCAAAAAGGAGAGACGGGGGGCTTTAGAGAGAATGTGGGTTTCTCCAGCAGTGGAGTGAGCCCCGCCCACTGCTCAGATGGAGACACGGACCCCAGCTTGGGAGGTTTTCTTGCCTTTGCAGAGTTGATCTTATAGGGCTTCTCCCAAGCTGTGTCCTGCATGGGGGCTTCTACCTAGATAAGAGTCCATTGCTATGGCGTTGTCAAGGAGAAGAGCTGGAAACTGGCTCCATGGCCTTGTCACCACCTGCAGGGAAAGCCTGCCCCCCCCCCACACACACAAAAATCCAGGAGCAGGGTCAGGGATCCCCTTCTGTCCCAGGGGATCCGTGGCCGGGCAGACAGAGAAAGAAGCAAGAATCTGGCAAGTTTTAAAATGCTTTACTTAACACAAGTTCTGGCATACAAATCAGCAATAGGAAAACCCCAAACTTAGGGTTCCCGGCTGGGGCCCCACCACATGTAGGCCAATACGGCTGCTGCCACCACATGTTAAGGCCCTGCAGAGAGGAGACTGAGAAGCTGCGCCAGCAGAAAAGGGGAAAAAGAGAGAATGAGAAAGGAAACAGGCTAGTTTTATATCCCTGCAACCCAGACCTCCCACTCCTATGGAAAGCCATCAGGGTCAAATGCCCTCAGGTAATTTCTCCCAGGACCTCACCTCACCCTTTGAGATGTTAATGTTGCAGAGCCAAGATCTGCCTAGGAAACGCCTTTGCAGGGTAGAGAGAAGGAGTTTCTGAGATGAACTGTATCTCAGAATACAAAGGCCTGCATCTGTACCAAAGAATATTCTATAGCTAGTTAAATATTTCCCCAAGCCTTCACAAGAGTCTCATCTTTACTTCATGGTAGTTCTGTATTTTATCTGCTTTTTGAGTTATCAGAGAGCCCTGCTTGCTTGCTTGGAGGCAAACAGCATTTCTCTCTGGTCTAATTACTTAGAGATCCAATGTGGCCAGGCAGATATACCGGTAAAACCTAGCTAGTCCCATGATGATTATGGCAGCATGAGAGAATATTTATACCAGCCAGTACAGAATACATGGTCAGATGAGCTGCCACATTCAAACTGTCCTCCTCCTATCTACAAAGTGACCTGCAGGAGGCAGCTCCAGGCTGGCTGCAGAGGCTCTGGGCAGGTGTACTGCAACAACCACCCTTTGTCCCTGCTGGGGCTGCTCTCGGTATTCCCGGGGCCTGAGCTTGCGTCAATGAGTCTCACCCCAACACAGTTCTTGTGTCCAAAAAAGTGAGAGCGGCCACAATGCTGTCAGCTGCTCTGAGCTAGTGGCCAAGAGCTTCTTGGTTTTGTTACTTCCCGAGAACTCACTGGCATGGGCGCCTTGTCTGCCTGCCTGCTGCAGCTGTGCACTGACCTGCTCCCGGGCCTTGGCCAACCTCCCTCTGGGCATTTCCTGCTGCCTCACAAGCTCCTACAGCTCAGCAGACCAAACGCCACAGTTTGCTCCTCTCTGGTCCCCGAGTCCTCCCTCAGCTCTGAGCCCCAGCCCAGGCCTCACGTGACACTGCTGCCTTCTGGGCTCTCGCCTGCCTTCCACACTCCTCACTCAGGCCCCTTGCCATGCTCCTACCCACACCCACCGCCCAGCGCCCACAGGAGGGTGGCCTTAGACCTGGGGTTTCTAGGTGCTGGCTACCAAGCACCCCCGAGTTCTTCACAGGATCTAATCCAGCTCCTGCTCCTGTCCCCGCTGGTTCACGGCTCCTGCTGACCCACCGGACACTCGAGCCGCACCTTCCTGCCGGAGCAGGGTCACCTGGGAAACCCTTCTGGTCCCTCTGCTGTGCCCACTCCTTCTTGGGTGCCCACTTGCCTGCGACGTGTCCCAATGAATCTCTTGGGGCTCCCATAAAGCTGCTCTGAGCAGCTGTTGGTGCCTGGGTCCTTCCCGGCTACCTCTGCTGGCCTGTGGCCTCTGGGAGAAAGGGACCTGCCATGGGCAGCGCCCACCTACAGAACCAGAAGGTGACAGAGTGGCCGTTCACCTTCTCGCTTCACCTGTGAGTTTACGCCTCCGAGATCGTGCTGGGCCCCAAGCACGCATGTGGGGGGCAGCCTAAGCCGGACCCGGCCAGGCTGTTGCCTCTTCTGGCCACGGCACCAGACGTTTGAGATTGGCTCCATGGGACACGCAGACTGGCCCGAGCCTCAGTCCCTGCATGGGCGGGACGCCCAAGGGAGAAGATCTGCAGAACCCCAGACCCCATGGGGGACTGTGGGCAGAATCATGATGAATTGGTGAACAGGCCCCAGTCCCTGACTTCCGGTGCTGGCAGGCCCTGCCTCTGACTTCCGGTGTGGGCAGTGTCCTCATCACCTGTTTTGTGTCCCCTTGCATGTGGCAGGGCCTCATGTAGCCATTAAAAAGTGGTGCGCCGCCCACCACCACACTAGCCACCACCTTCGCTGTCCAGACACTGGGATGCTACCTCACGACCAGATTAACAGAACAAAACCAGTTCGAACTCCAGGTAGGCAGCTCCCAGAAGCGGGAATCACTGGGAATTCGTCAGATGGAGTCAGGGTCGGCCCTTCCCCCTCCATTTTGTCGAGCCTGGTGGCCCCACCCAGGAGCTGCCCTGGGACAAACACGGCTGGGGAACCTGGAACTCTGCTTTCCCCAGGCTCAGCTGACCATGGAGCTCCCAGGAGGACAGATGGGTTTTGGGAATGGGCCCATCACCTCTGGGGGGTCCCGGAAGCAGCCGGATGAGACTTGCCCACCTCACTAGCCACCACCTTCACTGTCCAGATGCTGGGATACTACCTCACGACCAGATTAACAGAACAAAACCAGTTGGAACCCAGGTAGCACGGCCCAAAGTGGCCGCCAGGTCCATCAAAGTAGTGGAAACAGTAATGTCCTTTAATGCACTGCATTGTACTATGTTCAGGAAAGTTTGGCGGGAGGGGGAGATAGAGAGGAGAGAAAAGACATACAGAACCCGCCAAGTAGTTGAAGTGTGGGAGGGGGGGAGGGAGGTGGGGACATTGGTGATGGCAGATGGGTTCGGGTGGAGGGATAGGTGTTGGAAAACTGTAGAACCAAAACTCTACATGAGCATCTTGCAATTGTATGTCTAAAAGTGGTGTAAAAAATTTGGGGGAGGTCGAGCCTGGTGGCCCGCCCAGGAGCTGCCCGCAGGGCCAGCATCCAGAGCCTCACAAGCTGCTGGGGAGGCTGGAACTCGGCTCGCGCCGGGCCCAGCTGACCATGGAGCCCCAAGGAGGGCAGATGGGTTTTGGGGAGTGGGCCCGTCGCCTGGGGGGTCCCGGAAGCAGCCGGATGAGACTCACCCATCACACTACAGTAATGTCTTTTTTTGTTTTGTTTTTGTTTGTTTTTTTTTTACTTTTTTGGGTCACACCCGGCAATGCTCAGGGGTTTCTCCTGGCTCTGCACTCAAGAATTACTCCCGGCGGTGCTCGGGGGGACCATATGGGATGCCGGGATCGAACCCAGGCCAGCATGGGCCAGCCACATGCAAGGCAAACGCCCTACCCACTGGGCTATCTCTCCGGCCCCAGTAATGTCTTTTAATGCACTGCATTCCACAAAGAGCAGGAAAGTTTGTTGGGAAGGAGATATAAAGAGGAAAGAAATGACATGCAGAACCCGCCAAGTAGTTGAGGTGCGGGAGGGGGAGGGAAGTGGGGACATTGGTGATGGGAGATGGGTTTGGGTGGAGGGTGCGTGTTGGAACACTGTAGAACCAAAACTCTACATGAGCATCTTTCAATTGTATGTCTAAAACGGTGTAATAATATTTGGGGGAATAAAAAAATTTGGGGGGGAAAAATTTAAAAACAGGAAAAAAATTATGATTTGCTGTTGATAAAAAAATAAATTAAATTAAAAAAATAAGAAGTGGTGCAGGTGGGGCCTGAGCCATGGCACAGTGGGGAGGGAGTTTGCCTTGCACACTGCCAGCCCAGGTCCCATCCCAGCACCCCATATGGACCCGAGCACTGCCAGGAGCAATTCCTGAGTGCGAGCCAGAAGTAACCCCTGAGCCTCCCGTCACCTGCACCCCTTCCGCAGGCGCCCCACCTCGCTTTCTGTGCCCCAAGCTCCCCTCCATGGACTGTTTGCTGCTCGGCCTCTTCTCGCCCACCCAAGGAAGGCTCTGAGCCCTGCTGCGCGGGGGCCCTCTCCCCCTCTGCGCCCTGGTCCTGTCCCTCTATGCTCACAAGAGCCTCGCAGAAATGCCGTTGCTTCCCCCACCGCCTAAATGCAACAGGCTCTGCTTGGGGCGGTCCACCTCTGCGAACACACGCCCCTTCTTTCAGCAACAGCAGAGGCCTCCTCCCCGCCCCCCGGTGCGGGCACTTCAGCACAGACAGGGGGGGGGTGAGGGGGGGGGGGAGCGGTCGCTGTAGCCCAGAGTGTGGCCCAGCATGGTGTGGCGTGAGAGCTTTATTGAGTGCCTCAAGGCAAGGCATCATCGTCATCCTCGACAGACCACCCTTGTTGGAGGACATGTTTAGCTAATCTGGGAGTTTTGTTGTTTTGCTCACTCCCAGCTTAATCTTATTTAAGCCAATGTTCATTCTAATGAGATCTCTCTTCTATGTAAACACTTCTAGAGGGTGTGGCAGTTACAGAAGTCACCTTGATTGAATAACTTCTGACTTATACATCTACTAAGACTTCTATGTTTTCTAGATTGGGCACAGCTCCTCTTTATACCCACTGCACCCAACGTGGGACAGTTAGAATTTACCAGGAGACTACCACCCTGGCTACGCTGAGACTAAAGGTAGACTATAGGAAGGATCATACTAGTTTGCTCTAAGCAGGCGAGTATGACCCTTTCAGTACATGAGAACAAGATACTCAGAATCACCCTGGTGCAGATAATAATAAGGACCTTGTTGGGTACCATCTAGATTACATGAAGCTCATGAAGTTAAGATGTATTACTTTATATCAGCCCCTCTCTCTCCAGTGTTTTACATAAGAGATAATCTCGGGATTAGTCCTTGGTGTAACCTTTGTTTATACCTACAATAGGGTGTGTGGCACTACACTCTGTTTAGGGTTCTTTGTTGGCATGACAACCTCCCGATTGGATTACTTTGGTGTATATAAGGGGCTGACTTGAGGCCCCTTCACCTTTTACCCTTTTTGCCTTTTGGTTCCTCAGCCTTCAGCTTTTGGCTCCCTGGCTTTTGGCTTTTGGCCTTTTGCTCTTTGGCCTTTGCTCCTTCTTCTGGGTAGGACTCAGCTCGGGTGAGATCCTTTCTCTTTGGTGGGAGACTTAGGCTCTTTTGTATGATCTAAGTTCGGACCAGAGCTAGAGTTTGTTCATTATATTGGATTGCTGTGGAAGAGCTTTTGTACTATTAAAAGCCATTTTTGGAACTGCACCAGACTCAGTGAGTTTTCATCTGTTCTCCCGGCGTCCTCGGAGGTAGAAGACAACCTCTGTCCTGACACTGTCGGGGACCCCGGCGGCGTTCCCCGACACACCCTCTCCAGGGGGCCTGATGCCCCCTGCTTTCATGACCCCATTACTGAGGACCCCATTTGGTTCCTTAATCCTTCACCACCTTTGCTGTGTGAACAGTGTGGAGCCCCCGGACAGCCCTGCCCTGCGAGGGTCCTTCTGGCTCCCGGGCCTCGTCTCGTTCCGGAGAGTCCCCAGCCACTGTCCAAGCAAACCCTTTAGCCCCGTTCCCGCCCCCTCCCGCTCAGCTGCTGCCGGCAGGTGCTGGGGGCAGGTCCCCGAGCTCCTCCTGCTTCCCTGAGGGGACTGCGGTGTTCTTCTTGGTGAACATCTGGTTGATCTCCATAAACGCCTTGCCCTTGGTCTCGGGGAGGACCAGGCAGATGTAGACGGTGGTGAGGAGGCACACGGAGGCGAAGATGATGAAGCTGTAAGGACCCAGGTAGCGCTGTGGGGAGGTGGGGGCCATGGTCAGCTCGAGGATTGAGGCTGAGCCTGGCCACCATGAAGGCCGAGGCCTGGCCACTCTTACCTGGATGAAGGGGAAGACCAGGCCCACGGTGAAGTTGGACAGCCAGTGGACTGTGCCCCCACCATGAAGGCGGACGCCCGGGAGGACTGCAGGGAAGATCTCGGTGATGATGGCGCGGGGATGGGGCCTGCGGAGGGGCGGGGCTGTCGTCAGGGAGCCCCAGGGCCCAGATCCCTGCCACGCGCCAGGTGCTCAGCACATGGCCTCCAGGTCTGCACACGCCTGCGGGAGCTGGGGCAGGGCAGGGCCCGGAGAATCTCCCCTGTGAGGACGAAGCCCGAGCTCCTCCCGAGCACACATTGTGACGCCCCAACCTGGCACCTCGGGGCAGCTCTCAGAAGTTTCCCCCAACGATGCCAGAGTCTTTCAGAGAAGCTCAAGGTGGACGTTGCCAAGGAGGGAGCCAGGCCAGCCCAGAGCCTGCTTCCAGAACTTACTGGGCCCGAGGGCGTGTCCCACAACGTAGGAAAAGAGCGCAGGTGATGCCCAGGTACTGCATCCAGGTGACGGTTCTCCTGCGGGACAGACGAGGGCGGACCCACCCAGCAGGGCCTCAGAGGGTCGGTTGCTCTGCCCAGGTTTGGGTGGTAGCGGTTGGGTGGGGGGGTGGTTAGGGGAGGGCGCAAGGCCCGGTAGGGCCAGGGGCAAGGGCTGGGGATAGGGTCGGGGCCAGGGCGGGGGCGGGACCCAGAGATGGGAGGGGTCAGGCAGGGCCAGGCCTGTGTCATGGTCTCCCCCTGGTCCTCACCTGCAGGGCCAGGGCGGCCGTGAAGAGGCAGCAGGCCGTGCCGCACACCAGGAAGCCCAGAAGCAGAAGCACCCGCCGCCCAGCAGCTCCACCACAAACACCTGCAGGCGGCAGCGCCAAGTCAGCCCCATGGCCCCCACCCCCTGAAAGAGCAGCTGGGACACCCCAGGGACATGTCCGTGAATGGCCACTGGGCCACCTCACGGCCTTCCCCAGAAGGTCTCAGAGGCCAGAGGCTCTGAATGAAAGCCCTGGGGGCCGGGGCTCCCACTCCCTAGCCAGGCCTCATCCGCCCAGAGCCAGAGCCAGGGATGTGGGTCGGGGCAAGGGTCAGCGCAGAGCCCGCCCCTTCCTTGGTCAGGCCTTGCCCAGCCTCTGACAAGATGCCCCATGCGGGTTGGATAAGTTGCACGGAGACACTCACAGAGACCAAGGTGGCCACCACGTTGACAGCACCTGTGCCCACCGTCACGTACTGGACGTGGCTGGGCTCCATGTTTGTGTCCTCATAGATCCGGTTTGCGTAGTAGTAGATCTGGAAGGCAAGTCTGGGGCTGGCGGGACTCCAGGCTGCAGCCGGAGCTGGGTCCACGCTCCTGACAACGCCCGTCCCCTGGACCCGCAGGCGCCTGTCGGCACGTGCAGCCTGGCCTGACCCATACCGCGTTCACGCCTGACAGCTGCTGGCCGCCCATGAGGCAGATGACGGAGACCAGCTGCCAGCGCAGCGAGCGCATGCGCAGGAGCCGCCACACTGACACGGAGCCCGCCGCCTTCTGGGTCGCCTCCTCCTGCTGGATCTCCCGAATGTCGTCCTCCACCTGCTCCCAGCCGCGGAGCTGCTGCAGAGCTGAGGGCAGGAGACAGGCGTGAGGTGCAGCCCGCTGGGTCCCTGCCCCCAGGGCGGCAGAGGAAAGCCCCGCTCACCCTTTCTGGCAGCACTAGTGTCTTTCTTCTGAATCAGCAGGTACCTGGGGCTCTCGGGAGGAAGGGCAGCAAGAGCACCTGCACCACTGCCGGCAGCGCCGTGAGCCCCAAAAGTATGGTCCAGCCTGCAGGAAGCCAGCACCACGCCCACCAGGTCACACCCACCCAGTTCACACCTACCCACCCAGCTCTCACACACAGTTCACACCCAGTTTACACTCAGCAGCTCACACCAAGCAATCACACCCACCAGTTCACACCATAGGTCACACCCACTGGCTTACACCCACCCAGTTCACACCCATTCAGCTCATAACAGCCATTCACACACACTCAGCACACACCCAGCATTCACACCACCTGCTTATACTCAGGTCACACCTGATTTGTGCCCACCCACCCAGCTGCCACAGTCTGGAGGGTCTCCCTGCTCCAGCACTCACAAGCTCCCATCAGGAAAACTTCCCGCAGCCAATCCCAGATGCCCAATGTAGCTGACGCAACTTCTCGGTCACCCTCCTACCATCACCTGGACCCTTGCATGCGACCCCCACCCAGGCTCCCTCTCTTTTATATTTGGATGCTGAGCCCCCTTGCTGTGCTCAGGGTTTGTAATTCTGTGCTCAGGGATCACTCTTGATGGTGCTTGGGGACACATGGGTACTGGGGGGTGGAACCCGGATTTGCTGTGTACAAGACAAGTGTCCAGCCCGCTCTACTCAGTCCAGCCCCTCTACTGCCTTTTTCTGGGGGAGGGTCACACCTGGCGATGCTCAGGGGTTACTCCTGGCTCTGCACTCAGGAGTCATCCCTGGAAATGCTTGGGAGACCACATGGGATGCCGGGATGAAACCCAGGTTGTGTGCAGGCCAGCGCCCTCTCATGTGCTATCTCTCTGCCCTGTCCACTGCTGTTTCTTAATGTGATTTTTTCTTCTGGAAGCCCAGAGACTAAAACAAAGGCTGGGAGACGTGGCAGAGCCCGTGGCTGTGCTGAGCTGGTGAGTGCCGTCTCTGGGTGGTCAGTCCAGGGAGGGGCCGAGTTGTCCTGGAAAGTTGTCCCATTTGCCAGTAGCAGCCGTTAGTGCAGGGCCTGGCCGTGCCAGCATGGACCCTGCCCCTGTCCCCTGGCTCACCATCCATCACCAGCGTCAGCTGCTGAGACCCTGCCCTGGCACCATGGCGTTGGGACAGGACTGCTCTTACTCTGGCCCTTGGGGACAATATGTGGGGCAAGAAAACCCATGCATTTTGGGGTCACTCCCAGTAATGCTCAGCGGTCACTCCTGGCTCCGCAGTAATTCACTGCCAGGAATTACTCCTGGCAGTGCTCGGGGACCATATGGGATGCCGGGGATTGAACCCAGGTCAGCTGTGTGCAAGGCAAATAAATGCCCTACCCGCTGTGCTATCGCTCCGGCTCACCCCCGTGCTTACCTTGGTCATTTCCCAGGATGAAGCTGATGCCAAACACCTGGGCCATGAGGATGCCGATGGTGATGAAGAGCTGGGGCACCACCCCCGCCCCCGCAGGTTCCTGGGTGCCAGCTCCCCCAGATACATGGGGGACGACATTGGAAGAGATCCCTGGGGCAGAGGATGGGAAGAAAAACACCGTCAGGAGGAGAGCCAGGCCGGCAGGGCCACACGGGTCCAGAATTCTTGCTCACAATCCCACAGGCTGGCCGGCGCCCTCGAGCTGCAAAGGGCCAGCACAGGCCTCATCGGTCTCAGAGGGGAGACAGCAGCCTGGCCATGAAGGGCACGGGCGCGTGTCCCCCAGAGAGCTGCACCGCCCGGGCGACCTGCCCTTAGCTCCTTCCTTCTGATGCGCCTCAGGTGACCGAAGACCAGCGTCCCCTGCCACCACTTGACCTTCAGAGACATTATCTGAGCCCGGCAAGCGAGGCCGGGCTCCTGGACTGGGCATCTCAGCATCTGCGGGTTCATCAGTAAACACCTGTCAGAGGCCTCTGACGGCACAGCCACGGCCTCCAGGGCGGATGGGCAGTGCCAAGAGCTGAGCTGGGCCTCACACGTGCCAGGTATGTGCTCTACCCTTTGAGCCAGAGCCCGGCCCAGGGCCATTTCTGGGCGCCCATATTTAATCTGGGAGATTGTTTCCTGCTATTTAAATCTTCTCCCTTAGGGGCCGGAGCGATGGCACAGCAGGTAGAGTGTTTGCCTTGCATGCGGCGGACCTGGGTTCAATCCCCCAGCATCCCATATGGTCCCCAAAGCACCATCAGGAGTAATTCCTGAGCAAAGAGCCAGGAGTAACCCCTGAGCATTGCTGGGTGTGACCCAAAAAGAAAAACAGATAGATAGATAGATAGATAGATAGATAGATAGATAGATAGATAGATGATAGATAGATAGATAGATAGATAGATAGATAGATAGATAATAGATAGATGATAGATAGATAGATGATAGATGATAGATAGATAGATAGATGATAGATAGATAATAGATAGATAGATGATAGATAGATAGATAGATAGATAGATAGATAGATAGATAGATAGATAGATAGATAGATAGATGATAGATAGATAGATAGATAGATAGATAGATAGATAGATAGATAGATGGATGGATGGATGGATGGATGGATGGATGGATGGATGGATGGATAGATAGATAGATAGATAGATAGATAGATAGATAGATAGATAGATAGATAGATAGATAGACAGATCTGCCCCCTTAAACAGTGAACGAGGGCTGAAGCGATCGATAGTCCAGTGGGTAGGAAGTTTGCCTTGCATGTGGCCTACCCAGTTTGATCCCCGGCACCCCATATGGTCCCCAGAGCACCGTCAGGGAGTAATTCCTGAGCAAAGAGCCAGGAGTAGCTGCTGGGCATTGCTGAGTGTTACCCAAAAAAGAAAAACAGACAGACAGACAGACAGACAGACAGATGGATAGATAGATAGATAGATCTACCTCCTTAAATGGTGAACAGGGGCTGAAGCGATCGATAGTCCAGTGGGTAGGAGGTTTGCCTTGCATGTGGCCTACCCAGTTTGATCCCCAGCATCCCATATGGTCCCCCAAGCACTGCCAGGAGTAGTTCCTGAGTGCAGCGACAGGAGTAACCCCTGGGCATTGTCAGGTGTGACCCAAAAAGAGCAAAACAAAATCAAAAGAAGCGGTGAGGCGTGGGGCTCTAGTGCACAGGGAGGGCCCGTGCTTGCACGTGGCCTGCCCAGATTCAGTCCCAGGCACCCCATAGCGAAGGTGTTTCCCTGAGCCCTGCCAAGAGCGAGCCCTGAACAGAACCAGGGGTAACCAATGAGCACCCCTGGGTGCGAGGAAGCAGTTGTATAGGCTCCAATTTCTCCCCCACATACTTTCCCCACTTCCTTCTCCTAAAGGCCCAGGGGAGGCGGAGCGGGCAGGGCAGGGCTGGGCTGTCCCTCATGGGCAGCGCCCGTTCAGCTGAGGCTGATTAACGTTGGGTCAGGCGAGAGGGAGGTTTCGTCTCCCGGGAGAGGAAAAGCACCTTGGGGCGATGGCGGCCAAGTCAGGGCTCCTCGGCCTCCCCGCTGGACCTTCTACATGTTTCCTTCCTCTGGCCCGTGTCCTACAAGTTGGACCCTTGGTCTTCTGCCATGGCCCTTACTGACACGATGTTCAACTCTCCTCCCCCCCAGCATTCTGGGGTGCCGCAGAGCCCCTGGCCCCGAGGCAGCTCCAGGGAGGCATCGGCCAGGACTGGGCTTCCAGCCATTGGTATTCTGCGACTTCAAGGGTCACTTAGCTTAGTGTTTCTAGGCACAGCACATCCACCAGCGAGTGCGTCTCAGGCTGAAGGCAGAGAACAGCAGGTGGGCACTGCCTTGCACACAGCCTATAGTGTTTGGGGCAATACCTCATATGGTCAGGAGTGACCCCTGAGCCCAGAGCCAGGAGTCAGACCTGAGATCACCAGTGTGGCCCCCAACCCAAAAAAGCAAATAGCCCCCAATTCCCTAGTGACCTGTGGCCTATTTCCCCAACCCCTTAATGAGGATTAATTCATGGGCTGTGGGGCGGGCAGGGTTGGCCGAGGATTGACACCTGGCTTGCTGCGTGAGGCCTGTTTTCTCTCTCTCTCTCTCTCTCTCTCTCTCTCTCTCTCTCTCTCTCTCTCTCTCTCTCTCACACACACACCCAGCGATGCTCAGGGGTTTCTCCTGGCTCTGCGCTCAGGAATTACTCCTGGAGGTGCTCGGGGACCCTATGGGATGCCGGGGATCGAACCCCACTTGGCCATGCACAAGGCAAACATCCTCCCCATGCACCATCGCTCCAGCCCTGAGGCTGTTTCCTCTCCCAGCACCGCCCAAACAAACCGTTTTTGGAAAGAGATGAGCTTCCTTCAGAGCCAGCGTTTCCGTGGGGGCAGGGCCAAGACCACGGGGCAGCCTTGTGGCCAGCAGGCCTGGTCCTTTCATGACAGCTGCATCTAGTCAGTTGTTAGTGTAAGAAGGGGGCCGTGAAGAGAGCCAGGCCTCCCCTAGTGGCCAGAGACGGGACAGCGGGGACAGGCCTTGCCTTGCAAGTGGCCCAGCTGGGTTTGGTCCCCAGCACCCCATCAGCTCTCCGAGACCCGCCAGGCGGGATCGCTGAGCACAGAGCCCGGAGTCAGCCCTGAGCACTGCCAGGTGTGGCCTAAAACAAAACAGAAACTGCTCTTCCCCTGGGCTCCGCCCCAGCCGGTTCCGACACCGGGACCAGAACTACACTGAGTCTGAACTTCCTGCAGCTGCTCCTTTCCTGCCTTTGCCAGGAAGTGAACCTTGACCCGGGCAGAGGAGCTTGTCCGGGGGTCTCTAGCGTGGCCTTGTGGGGGGTGGAGGATCTGCGGGACGCAGGAGAGACTCAGGTGGGATCAGGGTCAATCTCTGAGGGCAGAGGAGGGGCACAGCCTGAATTGCCCCAGAGTCTCCCCCTCCTCCACCCCATCCCATCACCCCACACCAGGCAGGGTCCACGCCGCGCCCGTTTACCTGCACAGATTCCCACAAAGAACCTGCCCACGATGATCATCTCGTAGGAGCGGGCCAGTCTGCTGAAGCCCATGAGGAGGGCGGTCCGATGGAGAAAATGTTGTTGAGCAGTAAGGTGCCTTTCCTGCACACGAGCCGAGCGTTGGTGTGAGTGGGGCCCCCGGGCTGCAGTTGGCCACTGCTGCTGGGCTTTGAAGCCCCCAGGAGCCCAGACTGCTACCAACAGGGCCTTCTTCCTCACCAGTGCAGGGCCTGGTGAGGAAGACCTGCCCATCCAGGCCCTTGAGACGATGCCGAGTGTAGGACAGGAAGGGTTTGGAAAACATCACTCACAGAGGGGTTTGCAGGGTTTTTGCTTGGTTTCTTGGTTTTGGGGTGCTGGGGCCACAGCTAAGCTCTGGGCTCACTCGTGGTGGTGTCAAGACTTATTCCAGGGACCGGAGCAATAGCACAACAGGGAGGGTGCTTGCCTTGCATGTGGCCGACCCGGGTTCAATCCCGGAATCCCACATGGTCTCCTGAGCACCACCAGGAGAAATTTCTAAGTGCAGAGTCAGGAGTAACCCCTGAGCATCACCGGGTGTGACCCAAAAAAAGAAAAAAAAAAGACTTACGCCATATGCAGAGACTGAACCCACGTCAGCTGCATGCAGGCTGTACCTTCTCCGCACTCTCTCTGGCCCCAGGCTCTCCTGATCTTGAGCTCAAAGCACATAAGAGCAATAGAAATATGGGGGGCCAGGGTGATAGCATAGCGGGGAGGGTGTTTGCTTTGCACACGGCCGACCCGGGTTCGATCCCGGCATCCCATATGGTCCCCTGAGCACCGCCGGGAGTAATTCCTGAGTGCAGAGCCAGGAGTAACCCCCTAAGCATCACTGGGTGTGACCCAAAAAAAAGCAGGAAAAAAAGAAGAAATGCTAAAACTTGGTGGCTGGAGCCAGCACAGGAAGGAGGGTGCTGCCCTGTACACAACTAACCTGGGTTTGAGCCCTGGCACCCCATGGGCTCCCCTGAGCTCTAGGGGTGTCCCTGAACACAGAGCCAGGAGTAGCTCTGAGCACAGCTGGGTGTGACGTCAAAAACAAAACTAAACAAAAAGGAAGGCAAAAAGAAATTAATGCCCTGCCCACTTATCCACGAAGGCGCGGCGCTCCCGGTGGATGGGAGCAGGTTAAATGCAACAGCACGTCTGCAAATGTGTTCAGAGCACAGAGATAGCGCCAAGGGCTGTGTGCACGCAGGGAGGCCTGACTTCCATCCCAGCACAGAAACTGGTTTTCACCCTCCTCACATCGAGCACTGAGCAGGTGGAGCCAGAGCGCCACGAGATGCGGCTCTCTGCCACCCCCACTGCACCCCGACCGCATAAGATAAAGAGAAAAAGAGAGACTGAAGGTTTGTTCTAAAGCATGGAAGGGGGCCGGAGCGATAGCACAGCGGGGAGGGTGTTTGCCTTGCATGCAGCCAACCCGGGTTCGATCCCCAGCATCCCATATGGTCCACGAACACCGCCAGGAATAATTCCTGAGTGCAGAGCCAGGAGTAGCCTCTGAGCATTGCCGGGTGTGACCGAAAAAGCACAAGATAAATTTAAAAAAAAGAAAGCACGGAACAGGGTCAGAGCAGCGGGGCTGTGGCTAAGCCACGCTTGTCCCTGGACGCCCGCGGTCTCCCAGCCGGTCAGGAGTGAGCCCTGAGCACAGAGCCAGGAGTCAGCCCTGAGCTCTGCTGAGTGCACCCCCCAAAAAACAGCAGAGCAGACAGGGAGCCAAGTTTTAATCTCAGCCTGCCCCGAGCGCTCTGTAATGTGGCCTCAAATGCGGTGGACACGAGCTTGTCCCCGGCGGCTGAGCCTCACCTGCCGAATGCATTCACCGAGGGGCCGACCATGAAGGAGCCGGTGAGGCCCCCAAAGGGGAACATGGACACAGAGACAGACCAGAGTAACGTCAGCACAGACTGCTCGCTCAGGTACGCGCCCGTCCGCGCGTAGTGAGTCTCGTTGTAGAATCGCTGCATGTCCTGGAGAACCAAGCAAGAGGCGTGCGCTGGCCGCAGGGGCAGCTCAGGGAATATTTTGGGGGACAAGAGGGCAACACCAGGTCCAACCTAAATCCTGAGGCCTCACACCACCAGTGCCCCCTGCGCTGGGGCGGGCAGGCGTGCCTTGCTGCCTTACTGCCCCAGGGAGGAGGGTTCTGGGCTGTCCGGGAGGGCCGTGCCCAGCCCTGGGGACTCTCCCCTAGGTGCAGAGCTGAGTCCCCTGGCCCCCCACTCCTACATCTGTCCCCCCTGGGGCCCTTCCCCCGGACTGGCACCCAGTGTTTCCCCGTCTCTTCCCCTGGAGCAGCCGCCACTGACCACACTGGGGCTCAGCTGCCCCCAACGCCCATTTCTTGGCGTCCGGGTTCCACTGGCTCCTGACCTACCTTTTCGGGGGGCGTTGACGACGGCCACATTGTAGCCGTACTGGAAGGATGAGCCAAAGGCAGCCACCAGCGTGGTGGCAGCAAGCACCCACGTCAGCCTCTGTGAGCAGGAGAGCAGTGTCGGGAAGCAGCCACACGGGGGCGCCTGGGAAGGCCCAAAGGGGCATCTCGGCCCCTTTTCAGGCCAACTTGCTGCCGTGCTGGAGTGTTCTGGGGGTAACGGCAAAGCCTCCCACCCCTGCCCGCAGCAACTGTCCCCTCCCCAGAGCTGCCCGTCCAGCCATGCCCAGTGTCCCTGGTGGGTGAACCGGAGACAAACAGAAGGGCCACCATTACGGGACTGGAGTGATAGCCGGAAGGGGCGGCCTTACATGTGACCTGGACCCTAGCCCCAGAAACCCACATAGTCCCCTGAGCCTGCTAGGAGTGGCCCCCGGGCACTGTTGGCTGGAGCCCCCAACCAAACAAAGAATAATTCTCTGTTGACATTCCCAAACTGATTTAGCGGAAGATCCCTGGTACCACATATGGTCCCCGAGCACTACCAGGGGAGATACCAGACCACCATGAGAGAGCAAGAGAGAGAGGGAGAGAGAGAGAGAGAGAGGGAGAGGGAAAGGGAGGGAGAGAGAGAGGGAGGAAAAGGGAGGGGAGAGAGAGAGAGGGAGAGAGAGAGGGAGGGAGGAGAGAGAGAGAGAGGGAGAGGGAGAGGGAAAGGAGGAGGGAGAGAGAGAGAGGAAAAAGGGAGGGAGAGAGAGAGAGAGGAAAAGGGAGGGAGAGAGAGAGGGAGGGAGAGAGGGAGAAGAGCAGGGAACAAGCGTAATGGCTCTTCACTGCTGAGCTGCCTTTGGTCCAGCCTTGGCTATAGCAAGCACCTCCCTGCAGGTTCTGGGGGCCCCAAATACATTCTGTGACAAGAGGCCCAGAACACGTGAGAACAGGGGACTGTCACGGAGACCCTTCGTGACCAGGAGATTCTGAGTGACTTGAGGAATGGGGCAGTGGGATGGGGGCTGCGAGGACCCACAGATGTGCCCACAGGGTGCCCGCTGCCCTGGCCCAGCCTCGGTGCCCGCAGGCACCAAGCCTGACCCTGCCTTACGGGCCCAATCTCTGAAGTCTTTGGTGCTGCTCAGGCGCAGCTGGGGGCTGCCTGAGACCACAGCTCGGGGCCCCACCATGAGGGCGACTCAGCTCCCTGGTGCCTTAATGGAGCCAGTGACAGGCTGTCTCTGCAAGAGCACCGAGGTGACAGCTCCCGCTGGCTTTAGCGGCAGGACTGGCAGAGTTGGGCACCCTCTGTGCCACGGCCTTGGCAGGTCCTCAGGGCTGCCAGCACAGTCTCCGGGCACTCAACAGGGGCTTTCTGACGCAGATTAATCCATCTGGCTGAGCACACAGGTGCTCTCAGAGAGCTGGGATTAAGGTGCCCTGCAGGCACTCAACAGGGGCTTTCTGACGTAGATTAATCCATCTGGCTGAGCACACAGGTGCTCTCAGAGACGGGATTAAGGTGCCCTGCACCTGCTGACCTCCTTCAAGTTCCTGACACTGGGACCACCACAGCAATAGTACAGCGGGGAGTGTGTTTGCGGTGCATGGGGCCTACCCGGTTAGATCCCAGTGTCCCATATGGTCTCCCAAGCATCGCCAGGAGTAATTCCTGAGTGCAGAACCAGGAGGAACCCCTGAGCATCGCCAGGTGTCTCCCCAAAAGCCAAAAAAAAATCCCCTTTTTGCTTTCAGGTCACACCTGGCAATGCTCAGGGGTTCCTCCTGGCTCTTCACTCAGGAATTACTCCTGGTGATGCTCAGGGGACCTTATGGAATGCCGAGGATCGAACCCGGGTTGGCAAATGCCCTCCCCCGCCGTGGTGTTGCTCCGGCTGCCCCGTTGCTGGGATCTTTGAGTCGCTTCCATTTGGTGCCGGCACAGAACAACCCAGTAGGGAGTTTCCAATGAATCACTAACTCCAGGTGTCTTTGTTTTGTCCTTTTTATTTGGGGGTGGGGGCGCACGGCACACCCTCCAGTGCTCAGAGTTTACTCCTGGCAAGGCTCAGGGGATCAGACATGGTGCCCGGGTCCGACACATGCCAGGCAGACACTCCCCATCATAACTCCGGCCTCTAAATGTTTCTCAACCTCTCCCTTAGTCCTTGTAGAAGTCCAGCTGCTGGGGGCACCCCTGAAAACCAGGGCTCCCAAGAGGATTGCAAGATCCCCCAGCCCCACCGACCCCTGACGGGTCGCCCCCTCCACGCCACCGCACACTCACCCCTTTCCTCTGCCGGAATCCTGCCCCGGACCCTGTTCGAAACAAGCTCCTGACCCTCCATGCGCGCTCTGGAAACATAGGCCCGGGCCTCCAGCCTAAACGACGCTGGAGGAGAGAAGAGCCCGTCTGGCTGCACTTTGATCGCACCAAGGAGCAGCCAATTGCATTTTTATGGCTGTGGGATGCCAGAGGGCAGCTGGGCCAGGCTTTCACTTCTTCTTTGAAGCCGAAGACCTGGAGTTGAGCTCAGTGGTGGCCCCTCAGAATTGCTTGCACAGCGCCTTCAGCAAGAGGGTCTGGGGCGCTTCCTTTGGGCGGAAGCTGGGGCAGGGGAGCCTGCAGAAGCTGTTTCCGGCACAAACACCCTGGGCAATTAGCAATAGCTGCCCCCGACCCCAGCCAGCCCCCGTCAACTGGTGATGGGGCCAATTCAGCTAGTACCAAAAAGCACGTGACACTTTCCTCAAGAGCTTCCTAGGGTTTGCTGGTTTGGTTTGGGGACTGAACCCGGTGATTCTCTGGGTTCACTCCTGGCTGTGTCTTTTCTTTGGTTCAGACAGAAAGGAATTCTCCTGGGCTGCCTGCTCCTCTCTCTCCCTCCCTCTCTCTCCCTCCCTCCCTTCCTCTCTCTCTCTCTCTCTCTCTCTCTCTGTCTCTCTCTCTCTCTCTTTTTTTTTTTTTTTTGCTTTTTTGGTCACACCCGGCAATGCTCAGGGGTTATTCCTGGTTCTGCACTCAGGAATTACTCCAGGAAGTGCTCAGGGGACCATCTGGGATGCCGGATGGGACCCAGGTCGGCTGCATGCAAGGCAAACGCCCTCCCCCGCTGTGCTATTGCTCCAGCCCCTCTTTTGGTTTCTGTTTGCGGGTCACAGCCAGCCGTGCTTAGGGCTTACTCCGGGCTCTGCACTCGGTGATCTCTCTGGCGGGGCTCTGGGAATGGGATGCGGTGATGGAACCCAAGTCAACTCTGTGTGTGTGTGTGTGTGTGTGTGTGTGTGTGTGTGTGTGTGTAAGGCAAAAGTCCTCCCCGCTGGACTGTCGCTCTCCCCGTTAGACTATCGCCCTCCTCGCTGGACTATCGCCCTTCCCTCTGGACTATTGCTCCGGCCCCTCCTAGCATTTTTTCTTTTTAGGATTTTGCATCACAGCCGGCGATGCTCAGGGGTTGCTCCTGGCTCTGCACTCAGGAATTACTCCTGGCGGTGCTCGGGGACCATATGGGATGCGGGGATCCAGCCTGCCTCAGCCGAGTGGCAGGCAAGCGTCCTCCCCGCTGGACTATCTCTCCGGCCCTCTGTTCTTTTCAGGGAACTTGGAACAGCCTCCAAGGTTCTTTTCTGTTCCTTATCCCTCCTGCGAGGGCAGTAAATACTGCCAACACTCTTATCTGCAAGGGAGGGAAAGTGAGTCAGATCTCCGAGTGAAGCCAAGCCACGCGCCCCACGCCGGGCACGTGCTCCACCGCTGTGGACACGGGTTATGTGGCAAGACCCGGTGCAAAGTCCCGCTGAGGCCCCCGGCTTCCACCTTTCCTGGCTCTGCTGGCCAGGCATGGGCCAGCCCTCTCTGTGCTCCCCTTCCCTACGCCCCTCAGATGACAGGAAGCTGCGGCAAGCCCAGGAATGGAGCCCTGGCAGACTGTGACAATAACCACATAACAGCTTGCAGGCTGTAGATGTGAGGTGTGGTATGGCGTATGTGTGCGGTGTGTGGTGTGATGTGCGTCATGAATGTGTTTGTGCTGTGGTAGGCAGGGCTGGGTGTGATGAGGGAGTGTGAGGCATGAAGGTGTGTTGTGATGTGTGGCACGTGATGTGTATGATGTCTGTGATGAGTGCGGTGTAAGGGGTGTGTCATGAATTGTGTGTGCATGTGTGTGACTTGGTGTGTGATGTGAGTGGTGTGGGGATGAATGTGTGCTGTGGCATGTGTGGATGTGGCTGATGTGTATGGTGTAGACCATGTGTGTGATGAGTGTGTATGTGGTGTGTGATGTGGCGTATGGGGGATGGTGACCCATGTGTGGAGTGTGGTGACGGTGTGAGTGTGTGTATGTCTGAGGGATGAAGTGTGACCCTGTGGTGTGTGTGTGTGTGTGTGTGTGTGTGTGTGTGTGAGGGAAGACAGTTACTTCCTTCTGAGGTCTGGCAACAGCAGTGCCGCGATTGTTTCAGTTGGAAAAATTCTCCAAAGAAAATGTATTTCTGCGGGCCGGGCGATAGCCCAGCGGGGTAGGGCATTTGCCTTGCCGTGGCCCGGCCTGTGCCGGCCCGGGTTCAATCCCCGGCGTCCCATATGGTCCCCTGAGCACCGCCAGGAGTAATTCCTGAGTGCAGAGCCAGGAGTAACCCCTGAGCATTGCCGGGTGTGACCCAAAAAGCAAAAAAAAAAAAAAAAAAAAAAAAAAATAAAAAAAAAAAAAAAAAAAGAAAATGTATTTCTGGGGCTGGAGCGATAATACCGCAGGGAGGGCATTTGCCTTGCATGTGGCCAATCCGGTTCGATCCCCAGCTTCCCATATAGTCCCTGAGCACCGCCAGGAGTGATTTCTGAGTGCAGAGCCAGGAGTAAGCCCTGAGCATCCCAGGAGGAGCATTTCAGGTGTGCCTGTGGGATAGCTGGGGAGTGAGGAAGCCCCAGGCCTGTGCCAACACACGGCCGGGAGTAGCACAGCGGGGAAGTCACTTGCCTCATCTACACTGGCCGGGGTTCAATCCCCAGCTCCCCATATGGTGCCCAGAGCACAGAGCAGGGAGTGATCCCTGAGCAGAAGGGAAAAACGGATCTGGATTTGTTCCCTTGCACAGGCCCAGTTCCAAATGTGTCCAACCATCAGGGGTTGGGGACAGGGAGGTTTCACTGCCCAGGGCAGGGGACAGTGGTGCAGCCCACCAGCCCGGGTTGCCCTGGGGTACTGGCCCGAGTACCTACCTCCTGTGCATCTGGCGAGGTCCTGACATCACCAACACCCGCGGGAGGGAAGGGCTGGGGCAGGTGATGGCAGCCGGGGGCCCATGACGCAGCATGGGTGGTGCAGAGGCGGGGGTGGTCCCTGCTGTGAGGGTGGGGTGTCTGCAGAGTGAAGGGGATGGTGGGCGCCTCATGGGAGCCCGGGCATGTGTGTCCAGGAGCGTTGGCTGGGGGAGGTTTGGGTTCCTGCACACACGCCCTGTGTTGTCTTCCCCCCCGCCTCAGGTTCCGCCCAGTCGATGATCCAGAATCAGGGACGCTGTCTCATTTGCCAAGGCATCGAAATCAGATGGGCTGGACATGTAATGCGATTTGGAGAAGACCACTGGACTAGAGCCATTACCGATCGGATCCCACGGGACGTCACGTGGCCACCCACCTACAAGATGGTCAGACTTCTTCGTCAAGACCCTGATCAAACGGTTTGAAGCTTTTCATATTTCTGGATCAAGCAAATGCTATTGGGCTACACTGGCACGTGATAGGGTCAAATGGAAAAAACGTTACTGGCACCCGCTCAAGCAAATCAATGAATAACAGGATGTCAAGTGATAGTCCTGTTGGCCTTGTAGAGTAGAATTGGACAGTGGAAAACCAGCCACCCACCCAACCAACCGACCAATCATCTGCCCTTTGGTTGACTGGGGCCCCCCCCACTGCCACCCCTCTCCACAGTCTGGGATTACTGTAGTGCCCAAGGCCGAACCGGACTCCTGCTGAAAACTCCTCTCTCTTGTGGTTTGTTTTTTAATTTTTGCTTGTTGGGTCACACCCAGCGATGATCTGGATTACGCCTGTCTCTGCACTCAGGATTAACTCCTGGTGGTGCTCAGGGGACCATATGGGATGCCGGTAATTAAACCCAGGTCCTATAAGGCAAAAACACCCTACCTGCTCTACTGTCACTCTGACCCGTCTTTGTGGTTTAACACCTACAACAATGCCTGAAGACACTGGCGTTTGTTGTGTCTGTTCCAAAGAGCCAGGGGAGATTTTCAGGCAGGGCAGAGAGCCCCAAGGGTTACCGAACATGTTCACGTGCCAGGGACCTGTTCTGACCTTTGAACCCCACCAGACTGCATGCCACTGAGAACTCCTGCCCACCACCCCAATAAAAGGCGTTTCTTGTTCAGCCACGCTACTAGGAATTTCCATCTCCTCATCAAGGAAAGTGCTTTCTTCCTTCCTATTCTGTTTCGTTTGGGGCCACACCAGTGGTGCCGGGTGCCATTCCTGGTCCTGTGCTCAGAGGGTCCTCACTGAGGTGTGGTCAGCACGAGGCCTGGGGACCAAATCTGAGACCAGTTGAGGATGAGCTCAGCCTCTTTATGTCTCTCTGGCCCTGCTAGACACTTCATTTTTATTTATGTATTTATTTATTTAGCTTTTTCGGTCACACCCACCAATGCTCAGGGGTTACTCCTGGCTCTGCTCTCAGGAATTACTCCTGGCTGTGCTCAAGGGACCATTTGGGATGCTGGGGTGGAACCCAGATAGGCCACGTGCAAGGCAAATACCCTACCCACTGTGCCATGGCTCTGGCCCAATACTCTATTTTTTGTATCACTTGTCACTTGTATCACTTGTCTTCCCATTGTTCATCAATTTGCTCAAGCAGGTGCCAGTAACGTCTCCATTCGTTGGGAATGAGGTCCATTATTGTTACTGTTTTTGGCATATCGAATACACCACGGGTAGCTTCTCAGGCTCTGCCGTGGCCCTGGGTTCATCCCAGGGGCCCAGTCTTTTCTATGTCAGACCATCAACCATCCAGGGCCCATGGGGCAGAGCCCTGGGGGTAGACAAGCCTGTCTCCTATCTGCCACCTGCCGGCGCGGCTGGGCACTGCAGTCACACCTGCAAATGGAAGGTGTTTCGGTCCACTCCTGGTGGTACTCAGGGATTAGTCCTGGATTTAAACTCAGGAATCTCTCATGGCGGTGCTCAGGGGACCATGTGGGATTCCAGGGATAGAACCCAGGTCGGTCGCGTGCAAAGTCAGTGCCTTCCCTGCTGTGCTATCACTCCAACCCATGCTTTGATACTTTAAATGATTGAAAGCTTCCTCTGTTGAAAACAGTCCAGCCACTTCATCCAACTTTACGACAAGAACAGACCATTTGACTCTGAGCTTTATTTAGTTAACTGCATCAGGTGCTGTAGCAGGCAGGGAAGGACCCAGGGCGATGAACTCTCTGGGCATAAATCCACTAGCCCTAGGCTAGTCTAGAACCATATTGTGGCTACAGAGACCAAGGCCTGATAAGACCTGGGCCGACTACAGCCTCTGGGGAGTCAGGATCAATCCTCTGCCGGCCCTTGATCCAAGTAACCCTCAATAGTGGGACTGAACCCCAGTCAGTCTCGTGCAAGGCAAGCACCCTACCTGCTGTACTCGGGAACGACTCCAGCAGGTGCTCGAGGGAAACACGGGTGCCCATGACTGAACTCCGGACGGCCGCGAGCTAGGCAAGAGCCCTACCAGCTGTGCTATCGCTCCGGCCCCAACCCAAGGCTTAAAGAGTTGTGAAGTGCTCAGATTTGTGCCTGCGTGTGTTCGTGCGGCGCGTGTGTGTGTGCGTGCGTGCGTGTGTGTGTGTGCGTGTGTGTGCGTGCGTGTGTGCGTGCGTGCGTGCGTGCGTGCGTGCGTGTGTGTGTGTGTGTGTGTGTGTGTGTGTGTGTGTGTGTGTGTGTTTTCAGTTTTGGAGCTGCTCTAGGCATACTCCTGCTCTGTGCTCAGGAGTGACCTCTGGTGGTGCTTGGGGGATCCACAGGTTGACTACTGCAATGCAACAGCCCTTCTCCCTTACCATCTCTCCAGAGATTTTTTTTTTCTCTTTGGGGTCACACCCAGAGATGCTCAGAGGTTGTTCCTGGCTCTGCACTCAGGAATTACCCCTGGCGGTGCTCAGGGAGCCATATGGGATTCTGGGGATTGAGCCAGGGTCAGCCATGTGCAAGGTAAAGGCCCTACCGCTGAGCTGTCGCTCTGGCCTGATAAAGGAAATTTAACTTGAGGGTAAAGTGTTGAGTTAGTACCAGAGAGCAGCCTGGGGAGTCCCTGGAATTCTGAGACCACTTTCAAGCCAGGTCTTTACCCCTTGCTGGGCTCCTCCAGCTTCCAGAAACTTTACACTGGCTTTTGTGTTTAGATTTTTTTTCTTTTTGGGTCACACAGGGGTTACTCCTGGCTCTGCACTCAGGAGTCACTCCTGATGCTCGAGGGACCATATGGGATGCCGGGATCAAACCAGAGTCCTGCATGCAAGGCAAACATGTGCTATCGCTCCCATTCCTGTGTTCAGATTTTTTAAAAATTGCATGATTAAGAAATTAAATTGCAGGCTGGAGGCGATAGTCCAGTGGGTAGGGCATTTGCCTTGCATGTGGCTGACCCGGTTCAATCCCATATGGTCCTATATGGTCCCCTGAGCACCACCAGGAGTAATTCTTGAGTGCAGAAGTAACCCCTGATCATTGCCAGGTGTGACCCAAAAAAGTAAAAAAGAAAAGAAAAGAAAAGAGAGAAAGAGAGAAAGAAAGAAAGAAAGAAAGAAAGAGAGAGAGAAAGAAAGAAAGAAAGAAAGAAAGAAAGGAAGGAAGGAAGGAAGGAAGGAAGGAAGGAAGAAAGAAAGAAAGAAAGAAAGAAAGAAAGAAAGAAAGAAAGAAAGAAAGAAAGAAAGAAAGAAAGAAAGAAAGAAAGAAAGAAAGAAAGAAAGAAAGAAATTGCATGGTACTGAGTACTAGACTTCAGTCATATTTTCCCCTCAATCTTTTCATGTCTGTGTGGTGCCACCTTGGCAGAATCAGGGATGGGGGTTGCTTTGGGAACGATCTCGATCTTCGAGAGTACTTCTGCACTCAAGATCACGATCTTGAGATCACGATCGCGATCTTCCCGTTGATCATCTATTTGCTAGAGCGGGCACCAGTAACATCTCCATATGTCCTGTCTCAAGCCAGTAGAGCCAGGGGCATCAGCTTGCTACAGGAACATAAAGAGCCTCAAACCATTATATTAGGTCATGGGAATGACCTAATATAATTGTTACTGGTATTTGGCATATCAAATACAACACAAGAAGCTTGCCAGGCTTGTCGAGCGGGAGGCAAACGGCTTTTTAAACACCCTCGAAATAAGCATTTATTGATGAACTGCGCGGCCGCTTGCGGCCACGAGCCAGGCTGTGATGGGCTGGTCTGCTGGGTGGAGTTCTGACAAGAGGGAAGTCCAAATGTGGAAAATGGCCGCGCCTGTGGAGTGAGGTGGGGGGGGTGGTCTGGCTTGTTGTGAGGCTCTGCCGAGGTGGTGGGCCAGGGCTAGAACCCGCCATGCCTCCTGACTGCCTCATGAATGGCTGTGCACAGGGAGAGCAAGGAACAGCTCTGCCCCATGTCTGAGAGACTCTGGACCAGCATACCTGGGCCGGATTGAGGAAAAAGCTGCTGCAGGGTGAGGCTCTAAGACATGGGGCAGAGCTGTTCCTTGCTCTCCCTGTGCACAGCTGTTCATGAGGCAGTCGGGAGGCATGGCGGGTTCTAGCCCTGGCCCACCACCTCGGCAGAGTCTCACAACAAGCCAGACCACCCCCTCCTCTCCACGGGCGCCGCGCATTTTCCACATTTGGACTTCCCTCTCGTCAGAACTCCACCCAGCAGACCAGCCCATCACAGCCCGGATCATCGACACCCACCCTCTTTGGGAACAAAATATCAATTATGCTGCCAATATATTGATGCATTATAAGCTTTATAATGCATGGCAGAGCCTGGCAAGCTACCTGTGTCGTATTCGATATGCCAAAAACAGTAACAATAATAGACCTCATTCCCATGACCTGAACAAATGGTTTGAGGCTCTTCTTGTTCCTGGAGTGAGCAGATGCCCTTGGGCTACCCTAGTACACAACAGGGATAAATGGAGATGTTATTGGTGCCAGCGCAAGCAAATTGGTGAACAAGGGGAAGATAAGTGATAAGTGATAAGCTTTATAGGAAAATGCTTATAATGCCTCCCCGACATAGCCAAGGCTGAGAAAGGTGTGGTGTGTGGCGGAGACCTGATTGGAGGGGGAGGGGCTGAAATTCTAAACTCAAGGTTGCAGGCTCTGATAAGGAAGGCAATCAAGATGATCAGCAGATAGAGTGCTCCTAAAGTGCGCCTGCTCTGCACCACAGCGCCCTCTGGGGGAGGTGGGGAATGGGGCCCAGGGACACATTTCCCCCAAATCAAATCCACGCCTGCAACCATAGCCCCACTTCGCCCAGGCTGGTCACGCAGCTCGGCCACATGGGGGAGAAGAGATGGACCCAGTCCAACACTTCTCTTGCCTGTTCACCAACCCCAAATGCTGCAAATGGAAGTGTCCCAGATCTCTCAGCTGGTCCAAGGCCAGGAGGCTGCTGGCCCCACGGGAACTGGCCGAAGGAGCAAACTCCAGAGACTTCCCAAGGCTCTTGGGCTTTCTTGGCAGAACAGAGCTGGCCCTGCCCTACTGGTGCAGGCCTCAGCAGGGCGTGTTCCTGGACACTGTCTGAGACCATGAGGATGAGGGTCACGGCCTCTTAGGGACCCCGGTGACTTCCGGTGCTGACTCTGAAAAAAATTATTATAGTGGTAGGAACAAAGGCTGGGGAGATAGCACAGAACTTACACACATGACCTGCACACAGCTGCCTCAGGCTCAAGCCCCTGCACCCAATATGGTTTCTTGAGTTTCCTCGAACTCACTGAGCACAGAGCCAGGAGCAGGCCCTGAGTAACTCTGGGTGTGCCCCAAATCTCCTGCACCTAAACCAGAATGGTCAAAGATAAGATGATGGTCAACGCAACATGATTGACAAGGGAATTTGGTAATTCCTGTTTAGACAACATCTCAAGCTAATAATTAGGATGGGAAGTCATCTCATTATATTACTGTCCAGAAAGCTTATCCCCTTCGAGAGACAGAGAAGCACACAGGAAAGCAATGAACAAAGCAGAGTTTACTGCGCTGGCTAGCCAGGGTCCAGGTCCCACACGGGCTCACAGGTCTGAACAGGCAGGAGGGACCTTGAGCCTTCTCTAAAGGCCCCTTATGAATGCTTCTCCTGCTCATCACAACAGGGCCCGCCCAGTACACAGCCAATTAGTTTGTAATATTTTATCTTTAGCCTATTACTTTAGGTATATTGCTTCTTAGCCTATGGGTGAGCGGTCACATGAGCAAGTAGGGAAGGCACGTCCCCACGTGCACAGGGTCATCTCCCTTGACCTGTCCATCCAGGTGGGGCATGCCCGCCATGAGCCCATCCTGGCCTGGAATGTCTCGCCGCGCGTACCAGGTCAACGTCCTGACCCTGCCCATGTTCCTTGTCCATCTTCCTTTTGTCTACCTTATCCTGGGCAGAGAGCATCAACACCCAGGGTGGGTGGAGGGCTGGCCCCTACTGATCTCTGTTGGGGGGTAATTTGAGACAAACTACTATTCTTTTATTCCTTATCCTTTCAATTATACCAGGGCAAATCAGACTTCTGATATGTTGAAATCTGAATCGTTTCTAGAACACTTATAAGATGCCTATTCTGTTTAAAAATAAAGACTCAGTATCACTGCTAATTTGACAATGCTTCCCAAGAAATTCAGTATATGAATTAAACCTAATTAAGCTCAGAATTCCTTTTATTTTTTTAATATGGAGAGAACAAATCTGAGATGTTCTAGGGGCCCACATCAATTAAAGTGAAAAAACCCTATTTAGAATTTGATGGAGAAATTGTCAAAAATATCAAAGGACTTTTGGCACTTGGTGAAACAATACTTAATCACCTAACAAAAATTAGAATAAAGATTTTTAAATGCAGTTATAGAGACTTATATCATTGAATGCAAAACTTAGCTCTTTTACTGTTGGGAAAATACTTCAATTTAATAATCAAGGGCCAGATAATAAACCGTACAGAGTACAGGAAATTATTTGGGTAAAACGCAGCATCTTTACTTTCTGTGTTGTACTTAAAAGATCAGAGTAGGGGCCAGAACAACAGCACAGCAGGAAGGGCATTTGCCTTGCACGTGGGCTACTTGAGTTCGGTCTCTGGCATCTCATATGGTCCCCGAGCACTTCCAGGAGCAATTCCTGAGTACAGAACCAGGAATAATTCCTGAGCTGAGTGTGACCCAAAAGCAAAAAAAAAAAAAAAAAAAGAGAGAGAGAGAGAAAAGATAAGAGTAAAATGTTCCATTATCTTATTAGGTATAGGGACTGGAGAGATAGCACAGTGGGCACAACTTGCCTTGCATATGGTCTTCTGTCGGGGACGCCACTGTGGTCCCCGACAGTGCCAGGAAGCGAAGTTCCCTTCTACCTCCAAAGCCGGTGGGGAATGGATGAAGACTCAGGAATCCGATGCAGTTTTAAAATGCTTTACTTATCACAGGTTCAGGCATACAAGTCAGCAATAGGAAAAACCCTGTGCTTAGGATTCCTGGCTAGAACCCCAGCCATGTGTAGGCCAAGATGGTGGCCACCACATGTAATGGCCCTGTAAAGAGGAGACAAAGACAAGACTCCCAAGAAGAGTGCAAGCCCAAAAGGAGAGCCCAAAAAGAGAGAGGGAGTAAGAGAGGAAACAACCTAGTTTTATACCCTGCAACTCAGACCTCCCACTATTATGGGAAGCAGGGAGGGTCAAATACCCTTAGATAATTTCTCCCAGCACCCCACCTAGGCCCTTTTATATGCTAATGTTTTGAGCCAAGATCTGCCTGGAAATGCCTTTATAGGGTAGAGAAGGGGGGTTCAGAGATGGCATGCCTCTGTACCAAAGACTATACTAATGCCAATTAAATATTTCTCCAAGCTTTTACAAGAGTCTCATCTACTTCACGGTAGTTTTGTATTTTAGCTGCCTTTGAGCTATTAGGGGAGCCATGCTTGCTTGCTTGGAGGCAAACAGCATTTCTCTTTGGTCTAATTACTTAGAGATCCAACCTGGCCAGGCAAATATGCCGGTAAGATATAGCTAGTCCCACGATGATTATGGTAGTATGAGAGAATATTTATACCAGCCAGTACAGAATACATGGTCAGATAAACTGCCACATTTAAACTACCCCCCTATCTACAAAGTGACCTGCAGGAGGCAATCTAGGGCAGATGCAGAGGCTTTTAGGCTTTTAGGTGTCCTGCAACAGTCTTCACTTGTATCACTTGTATCACTTGTCTTCCCATTGTTTAGACTTGCTCGAGGGGGGGCCAGTAATATCTCCATTCGTTGGGAATGAGGTTCATTGTTACTGTTTTTGGCATATCAAATACACCACAGGTAGCTTGCCGGGCTCTGCCATGACTCTGGGTTCATCCCAGGGGGCCCAGTCTTTTTCTTTTTTTTTTTGCTTTTTTGGGTCACACCCGGCAGTGCTCAGGGGTTTCTCCTGGCTCTGCACTCAGGAATTACTCCTGGCAGTGCTCAGGGGACCATATGGGATGCCGGGATCGAACCCGGCCAGCACAGGCCGGCTGCGTGCAAGGCAAACGCCCCTACCCGCTGGGCTATCGCTCCGGCCCCCAGTCTTTTTCTATGTCAGATCATTAACCATCCAGGGCCCATGGGGCAGAGCCCTGGGTGTAGACAAGCCTATCTTCTGTTTGCTACCTGCTGACACAGCCACACCTGCAACACCTTGAGGGGCAGTGTTAAATCACAGTAAAAACCCCAAATCTAAGTCATGTCAGTTCTCTATATCCACAAATTTGGCACCTGCAGATTCATCTGACATCCATGGCTGGTTAAACTGGTGAATGAATGCAGAACCCCTGAGCAAGTGTGCCTTTGTAGTTCAAACCCTGTTGTTCAGCTGTATATGCAAAATGGAACACTATTCAGCTACAAAAAAAAATTGGAGAAATGTATACGGCGGTAGAATATCCACTGGTACAGATGCATGCCCTTCCCCCCATCTGCATAGGGCCTGCTGGAAAACCAAGTACAGCCTTGGCTGGGGCTATAATAACATTTCAATGGGACTAGGTGAGGTCCTGGAAAAGGCATACCTGAGAGAAATTATTGACCCTAACTGCTATCCCTTGACGTGGGCCAGTCAGGGCTGAAAAGATATAAAATCTGCTCTCTTTATATCCCTCTTCTTCCCTGGGAAGAGAATGGAGAGAAAGAAAAGGCAGAGGGAAAGAGGAAGAAGAGGGGAAAGGCGCTAAAGAGGCAGACTTTATCTTTGTTGCGGAAGAGAAAATCATTTATCTATCTATCTATCTATCTATCTATCTATCTATCTATCTATCTATCTATCTATCTATCTATCTATCTATCTATCTATCTATCTATCTATCTATCTATCTATCTATTTATTTAAGTTTCATCAGTAAATGCTCGGGTTGAGAGCCTTCTACCGAGACTATACCACCTACACGGTAAAGCCTGGCAAGCTACCGTGTTTTATTTACTTTTTATGCCAAAGACTAGTAACTATTATGGACCTCAGTTCCATAACCTGAAGAATGGTTTCGGGCTCCTCCTGTCCCTGGAGCAAGTAGATGCCCTTGGGTTGCACTTGCTTGTGACAGGACTAATGGAGATGTTACTAGTGCCCACTCGAGCAAATCGATGAACAATGGGAAGACAGTGATTTATTCATTCATTCATTATTTATTTATTTATTTATTGCTTTTTTTTGGGTCACGCCCGGCAATGTTCAGGGGCTACTCCTGACTCGGCACCCAGGAATTACTCCTGGCGGTGCTTGGGGGACCATATGGGATGCCAGGGATCAAACCCAGGCCGGCCACGTGCAAGGCAAATGTCCTACCCGCTGGGCTATCGCTCCGGCCCCAAAATTTAAAATTTTAAATTCCCTTCTTTAGCACATGGTAGCGGCCACCCAGGTCTAGGATTCTAGCTCTACACGTGGCTAGGGCCCAGCTAGAAACCTAAAGTCTGGGGTTTTCCTATAGTTGAATTGTATACCAGAACAATGTGAGTAAAGCCTTTGGAAACGTCACTGAACTCGTGAGTTTTTCTCTGTCTGCCGGCTGCCAATCTCCTGGGGCAAGAGGGGATCCCTGACTATGCTCCCAGATTTTGTTGGGGAACCCAGCATTCTCCAGGAACTTACTGGTTTCTGTTATTTTATTAATATTAGAGGTCATAAGATACACTTATATATGGTCTACACAGGTTCAAATCCCTGGGATCACAGCGTTCCCTGAGCCCACCAGAAGCAACCCCTGAGCGTAAGGCCGAGAGTAAGCCCTGAGTCCAGTCAGGCGTGGCCCAAAAACAACAGAAAAAAAAAAGGATCAAAGTAGAGAAATGTCTCAAATGGCTGAAGTTTAGGCCTTACTGTGAGAGCCCCAAGTTCAATCCCCAGCACTGCCAGTACTGATCCCTGAGCACCACCTGATGTGGCCCAAATAAACAAATAATAGATTGATAGTTCAAAATGCCCATTCCCCACGACGGCATCAGGGGCTGGTTCTGCTAGCAGAGCGGCCACCTGGGAGCTCATGTGCCCTCTCCCCAGGTATCAGCCGTGTGCCAGCTTCTGTGGCACGTAGGGCAGACAGGCCAAGCCCTCACGCCTTCCCTCCCCACAGAGGCAAGCACGCAGGTGACCGCACAAGCCACAGAAGACTGATTCCATTTTATTTCAAGGAGCAAGACTGTGACCTCAATTCAGAAGGTCAGAGCATGGAAGACAATTTTGATAATGAAGGAAACCCACACTATGTTAAGCTACAGCAGGAGGTTGGTGGGAGTGTTTTGCATAATTGTCATGGGCATAGATGAGCAGTTTGCACCCTCAGCCTGGGCTGAGCGTCATCTTTTTGTTTGAGGGACAAGGCCTGAAGAACTAGTAGAATGGCGAAGCTCTTGCCTTGCATGCAGCTGACCTGGGTTTGATCCTAGTGGACAGATGGTTCCCTCATCTCCTAAGCCCACCAGGGGTGATCCCTCAATGCAGAGCCAGGAGCAGTCCCTGAGCACAGCAGGGTATGGCCCCAAAACAAGATAAAACAAAACAAGCAAAACAAAGGCCAGAGATAGCACAGGGGTGAGGGGTTTTGACGTGGTGAACTCTGGGTCGATGCTTGGCACCACAGATGGTTCTCCCCAAACTCCCCTGAACACAGAGCCAGGAGCCCCTGAGCACCACCGGATATGGCCTCCCCTTAAGAAATAATTAAAAGCCAAACAAGTGGGGATCAAAGGGATAGTATTGTGGGTAGTGTGCCTGCTTTGCAAGTGACCGACCCAGGATTGATTCCCCGCACCCCAGATGGTCCCCCAAGGCCCAGCACAGTGAGCCCTGGCAGAGCAGAAGTAAGCACTGCTGGGTATGGGTCGAAAATAGCCATAAAATGGTCCTGGAGTGATAGCCCAGCGGGTAGGGCGTTTGCCTTGCACGCGGCCGGCCCGTGCCGGCCCGGGTTCGATCCCGGCATCCCATATGGTCACCCGAGCACCACCAGGAATAATTCCTGAGTGAAGAACCAGGAGTAACCCCTGAGCGCCGCCCCAGGTGTGACCCAAAAAGCAAAAAAAAAAAAAAAAAAGCCATAAAAAGGAAACTAAGGTCAAAGTGGAGAGGAGTACAGGCTAACCCGAGCACCACAGGTGTCCCCTGACACAGCCAGCAACGACCCCCTGGGCAGTCAGGAGAAGCCGTGAGTACACCTGAACTTGGCCCCAAACAAAAAACAAAACAAAGAAAAGCCAGACACAGAAGACAGGGAAGAGCCTGCTCACCTGCTCCAAGACCCAGGTCAGAGAAGGCGCTTGCTCGCATGCAGCTGACTCAGTCCCCGCATACTGCGGGAGCTGGGCACCGGAGCACAGCACAGCGGAGAGGGCACTTGCCTTGCACGCTGGGTTCGAGCCCGGCATCCCATATGGTCCCCTGAGCACCACCAGGAGTAATTCCTGAGTACAGAGACAGGAGCAGCCCCTGAGCATCGCTGGGTGTGACCCAAAAAGCAGAAACAAACAAATACTTCTGGACCAACAACTTCAAGCAGCCTCAGGTACTGCCAGGTGGGGCCCAACGTGCCCTCCCCAACACCAAAGTGAAATAAAGATCCTGCATGTGTGTGAGGGTCCCTGTGGAGCACCGGGTGCTGCCGGCCTCTGTCCAGCAGGAAGGAGAGGAGCACGTGAACAGGACATTGATTTGGGGGAGAGGCCACTGGGCTAACATAGGGTCCATGGCACTGGTCAGGGCCCGCGGTGATGAGCACAAGAGTCCCTGCCCCGAGGGCAGCTTTATCCTGCCCCGCTCGCCGCCAAAGCTAAGGTGGTCCCACAGCTTCCAGGTTGGCGGCAGGGGGACAAGTCGCCTCACTGCCACGCTGGCCACCACGGCCACACCTCCAGCCCTGCAGAACAGGGACATGGACCACCAGGTGTGGCAGCAGCCCGTGAGGGAAGAGATTGGGCACCTCCGCAGTTCTTGGCACCCCAACTTCCGGTGCAGGCCAGGGCGGACCAGTCGGCAGTCACCAGCTCCGTAGGCCGCCTGTGCTATGATCACTTCCGGGTTATTCCAACCAGGGTTATTCCTCCCTCTCCTTTGCAACAAGCAATGTCCTCACTTTCTGCTCCAGCTGGACGACCCTGATATGCTGCAACGTACTCAAGGACCCAGAGTCCGTTTTCTCAGGAACTTTCTGGTAAGGAAATTCTGCAGGACCCAGAATTTTGCACTAATTCCATTAGCATAATCCCCTCTGCTAGTTTTCAGGTGTGTGTGCTCACGCGGCTCTTTTCCTGAGGGGGAGGGCCTTGGGGTGGACATTTGGAACTCGGTACCTAGTGGTACTCAGGGGCTCTTCCTGACTCTGTGCTTAGGGGTGGCCACTAGAGGCACTTAGGGATTTGAACCAAGGTGGCGGCTCTCACAGCCGACACAGCTGCACGCAAAGCAAATGCCTTCCATGCTGTACCATCTCTTCAGCCCCACCGTCGTTTGGAAAAGGAGCACTTTGAACTTAGCTCCGAAGGGGGCCTCTCTGTGCGGATTATCTTCCTGTCTCTGATCTCGCTTAGGGACAGTGACGGGAATCTGCAGCATGGCGTGGTTTCGGTCCATGAGGACCAGCAAAACCGTTTGGGCTTGGCAGAGCTGTTTGGGTCTCTGACGGGGAGTCTGCGGAATTAAGTGCTTCCTACCTCTCACGCCTGCGGGACAAGCTGTGCCTGCCAACCTGAACAAGGGCCATGAGAAACTGACTTCCGAAGTGAGAGCTGAGTGTGGGGCCGGAGCCACAGGCCGATGCGTATTTCCAGCCCTTGTTCTCAGCCTGGAGATGGCCCCAGAGCGGAGCGGCCAGGGTTCAGTCAGTGGACTCACCTCACAGCCCTCCACATCTCCAGCTGTGCCGGATTAAACCCTTCATTTAGATGCTCTCCCCACTCTTTTATTTTGGCATTTTGGGGTCACACCTGGCAATGCCCAGGGGTTACTCCTGACTCTGCATTCAGGAATTACTCCTGGTGGTACTCAGGGCTCCATATGGGATGCTGGGGATCGAACCTTGTCAGGCCGCATGAAAGGCAAACGCCCTCCCCGCTGTACTGTCGCTCCTTCATTTTTCTGCTATGGGCCATACCCGGGTACCCAAGATCTACTCCCACCTATAGGTAGGCTCAGGAGTCTCTCCTAGCAGTGATGGGAACCAGGCAGTGCTGGGAACTGACCTCGGCTTGGCGCATGCCCAGCCTGCACTCAGCTCTGAGATCTCTGGCCCTGGAGGATTCCTTACTCGCCCAGAACGCGAGTCTCGGCCGCCCCGGAAGGGCTGAACAACCCTATCTCTGCAAATCACTCACCTGGGAACAAGCCAGAGAGCCCTCCCGATCCCCTGAACGCTCAGGGGGCCCCAAGAGCCTGTCCTCTCCCGGCCCCTCACCCAGGAGGAACCTGTACTTCAATGGCCAGGGACAGGGCTTGGGATTTTCACCTATGCTTAAATGCCCGCAATCTGCATCCAGGGGGTCCCCCAGGGCGGATCAGGAGGCCACAGGAGCGCTGGGGACTGGGCCTTCCTCCACCAGCCACGCCCTGGGCCTCACCCCCCAGCCTCAGCGTCCTGATGTTTTATTAGTCTGGTTCACAGTGTACAGAGCTGTTTCCCGCACATCGTAAACAGTGGGAGGCGAGTGACCGCAGGCCACTGGCCCAGTCAGGCCCCTCAAGTTTCCCTGAGTCGCAGCGGGAGGGGCTTGCGCCCTGCAGCTTAGAGGTAGACGCGGCTGGTCCGCTGCAGTCCCTGGGCAGGACAGCGACACCCACACCGCTGCCAGCCCGCACAGGGCTCGCAGGCCTTGCCCCTGGGTAGGCCACACCGATGCGCACAGCAGGAAGACCCTCAAGTGCTGGGCAGTTCACGTGGGCTCTGTCTGGCACTGGAGGCTTCTCCCCGCAGAGCGCGCTGGGACCTTGGCTGGCGCCGGGCTGTCGGAGGGAGACGGGGGCAGTGCAGCAGCAGCAGCAGCGGGAGAAGAGGCGGGTGCGAACGGCGCGGTGTGCACAGGGACGAACATGATGCAGTTGGCACCTCCCTGAAACGTGTTCCCGATGCCCTGCGGAAGAGAGAGGCGTGTGTGGGTCAAGGTGGTGCTGCTGGTACCCAGGCGGGGGGCGGTGAGAAGAGCTGCCGTGACCCCGCCCACTTGCATTCTGATCCCGCCCACAGGCATTATGGCCCCGCCCACTACAATTCTAGCTTGTCTCCTGACCAGCCAATGTGCTTGATGCCTCCTACATCAAGCGCATTGATGCTTGTCCCCGCCCACTGCAAATCCTGGCTCCTCCCACGACCCGCCCACCAGACTCTGGCCCCGCCCACCACATGCTCTGTACTCTGGCTCTGCTTGCCCCGGGCAGTCTGTCCTGCCCCAGCGAGCTGGTGGACCTACATGCAGAACGACAAGCACCGGAGTCCGCACGGCTGGGGAACCGCAGAGCGTCAGCACGAGCGCACCGTGCTCCAGACCCGGAGGCAGATGAAGATGAGCGGGATGAGCACCAGCTTCTTGTCGACCATGGCCGGGTGGCTCTGCAGCCGGTGCGTCGGACAGGAGGGGCCGGTACTCGGACAGCGCCTCCGGGGGGACACGCGACCCAGGTGAGCAGGGGACCAGGAAGGGGAGCTCTGCCCAGTGCCTCCCGCGGCCGGCTCGTCTCCTGCCGCAGACCCACCTGCTTGGGGTCAGGAAATAGCCCGGAGTTGCCGCTCCTCGGGTGCACATGCAAGCCCGGGGCCTCCCCTTCCGAACACACCGGCGCCTGGGTGTTGGGCCGCTGCCGCCCCTGCTGGCCAACCTGGGTGTTGGGGCCGCTGCCGCCAGCCTGCAGGCCAACCCTGGCGCTCCCTCCCCTCTACCTCCCAGGGCAGTGCCCAGGAGGTTCTCAACAGACCACAGGGGCCACAGAGCCGGCCTTTGTGTCTGCGTGGCAGTCAGCTGGTGGCTTCGAGGAGGCCATCAGACATGCTGCGGGCACAGTGGGTGGGGAGGCCGGGCAGCGCGGGCAGCACGTGGGAAGACACCCCTTCTTCCTGGACTCCGGCCGCCCAGCCCAGCAGCCTGAGTATCCAGAGCCCGGGAGGCCTTAGGATAGGGCTCCTGCTCCTGATATGCGAGAGAAGGGGCCAAGATTTCCCTGTCTGGGGACTGAGCGATGGCACAGCGGGTAGGACGTTTGCCTTGCACATGGCCAACCCAGGTTCCATCCCGGGCATCCCATATGGTTGGTCCCCGAGCACCACCAGGAGTAATTCCTGAGTGCAAAAGCCAGGAGTAACCCTTGAGCATTGCCGGGTGTGACCCCAAAAAACAAAACAAAACAAAAAAAATCCCATCCTTAGGGCGCAGATGCCAGCCCAGCAGGGGACAGTCGAGGCTGCTGTCGGCTCAGAGCCGCCTGCTGCACTGACCCAGCTCTCCTGGCAAGCAGAGCCTCAGCTCCACAAAGGACCTCAGCTTGCGTCAAAGTCGAGGTGCACCGCGACCAAGGGGCGCCCTAAGGAGCCTTTTCTGACCCACCCCGGGCCGGCTCGCCCGGCCCACGCACCGCGCCGTTCACGTGCTTGCGGATGAGGAGGTAGAGGACAGGCAGCGCCACGTAGGCCAGCAGCTCCCACAGCTTCCCGGTCAGCAGCATCCACAGCACGCGGTCATCGGCGTCCAGGTCGATCCAGCACCAGCCCACCGACACGTCCGAGGCATCGTAGCCGATCTTCTTCAGCACCACTGCCGCCACGGTGATGGCCAGCGGGACCCCCAGCTGCAGAGGACGGGGGGCATGGCGTGGGTCGGGGGGACAGGGCAGGAGTCGGCAAACCCACCCACGCAGCTCCACTCAGATCCCGGGCCGGGGTCCAGGTCCCCCCGAGACTGGCTGGGAGGCTGGAGTTGCAGACGTCAGTGTCAGCTTGCACCTGAGGGGGTCCCATCATACCAACTGCCATGTTGGGACCAGAGCGACAGCACAGTGGGGGAGGGCATTTGCCTTGCAGCGGCCGATCCGGGTTCAATCCCCAGCATCCCCTTATGGTGCACCCTGAGCACCTGAGTAATTCCTGAGTGCAGAGCCAGGAGTAACCCCTTACCAGTGGGGTGCGCCATGGGCTCCGTCAAAAGGTAGATGGGGCCCAGCATAAGGAGAGATTTAGAGGGCTGGGGCTAAGGGGTGAGCACAGGCTCCGCCCAGGCCACCACCCTGACATCACTGGATATGACCCAAATAAAAACCGAGCCAGGCAGCAGAGTGGCAGTACCGGCAGGGCGCTTGCCTTGCATGTAGCCACATGGGGTTTCATCCTGGGCGTCCCACCTGGTCCCCCAGGCCCAGCAGGAGTGGTCCCTGAGCACAGCTGGGCATGTCCCCGAAACAGAAACAAAACAGACCAAGAGGAAAGGGTGAGGGGACAGAGCGAGTCCCCGGGAGCTGGGGCCCTTCTGCGGTGGTGACTGTGCCCGAGGCTGCCACTTGGGGTGCCAGTGATCAGAGGCGGCAGCAGGCAGAAAGGGCACCAGAGAAGGGGCCCACTCGAGCCCTCCCAGGCCACGTTTGTGTTTTATTTGTGCATTTATTCTGGTTGTTTTAGTTTAGTTTTTGGGGCCACACCAGCGTGCTTGGGGGCTACTCCCACCTGGGTGCTCAGAGGTTGCCCCTGGGGGTGCTCAGGCATCAGCAGTTCCGGGGATGCGTCCTGGCCCAGAGCCATTCTCTGCCCTCAATCTTCCGCCATAGTTACGGGTCTCAGGCTCACAGCACCCGTTTCACGGCTCTGGTCATCCCAGCTGGAAACTCCCAAGGGCTGGGCCACTGGCTCATTGCTCCAGCTTTCGTGTCTAGAACAGGAACTGCACGTGCTTGGGCAGGACGAGACCTTGAAGGAGGAGGAGTCCTGGGTGGGGAGTGTATGTGTGTGTGCATGTGTCGCGCGAGTGTATGTGTATGCGTGCAAGTGCGTATGTGTGCGAGAGTGTGTATGTGCGTGCGTATATATGTGTGTGTATGTGTGTGTGCATGCGAGTGTGTGTTTATGAGTGTGTGTGTATATGTGCATGAGTGTGTGTATGTGTGTATGTGCACGGTGTGTGTGTGCATGTGCGCAAGTGTGCACAAGTGTATGTGTGTGCGTGAGCTGTGTGTGCACGCTGAGTGTGAGCAAGTGTGTATGTGTGTGCTTGAGTGTGTGTTTGAGTGTGTGTATATGCGTGAGTGTGTGTATGTGCAAGTGTGCACAAGTGTGTATGTGTGTGCATGAGTGTGTACGTGTGTGTGCGCGAGTGTGTGTTTATGAGTGTGTGTATATGTGTGTGTGCATGTATGTGAGTGTGTGTAATGCGTGAGTGTGTGTGCATGTGCGCAAGTGTGCACAAGTGTGCATGTGTGTGTGAGTGTGTGTGTATGCATGTGCGTATACATTTGGGGATAGGACCAGGGCTTGAGCTAGGGAAGTCCTGTATGTGTGGTGTGGGGCCATTCTAATGGCGCCGAACTGGAAGGGTCAGTGAGGGACGCGGCTGGGCAGAGCAGGAGGGAGTGAGTCCGGGGCACCGCAGGAGGCTGTTTTCCAACTGAAGCTCAGGGTGGGTGTGTGCCCTGCGCAGGCTGTCAGGGACCAGTCAGCGAAGACTAACGGGCCCTCTGCCAAGGGCCAGGGTTGGGCTGATGGTTCTAATGGGCCCTCTGCCAAGGGTCACGCTTGAACTGACAGTTCTGAGGAGCTGCTGGAACCGGAGCAGACGGCAGCTGTGTGGGGTCAGGGGCTGATGTGGGAGGTGGTAAAAGGTGACCTCGGTGAGCCCGTGGGAATGGGGTGGGAGGGACAGTCCGTGCCCTGCCCCAGCAGGCTCAACCTGGCCGGGAACAGGGGGACGGCGTGAGCAGGAGCTGGGCTGTGTGCGGGGAGGGCTAACGCCAGCTCTCCAGGAAACCACCTGTCGGTGCCGCGTGCACATACTCCCCAATTCTACAGACTGATGACCTAGATGGTTCCCAAAACCTCTAGGAGTGATCCGTGAGGGCAGAAGCAGGAGTTACCCCTGGGCACTGCTGGATGTGACCCCAAAAACCAAACCTAACAAAATAAAAAAAAAAGGGGGCCAGAGCGATAGCACAGCGGGAGGGCGTTTGCCTTGCACGCGGCCGACCTGGGTTTGCTCCCCGGCATCCCATATGGTCCCCGAGCACCGCCAGGAGTAATTCCTGAGTGCAGAGCCAGGAGTAACCCCTGAGCATTGCCGGGTGTGACCCAAAAAGGAAAAAAAAAAACTGAAAAATAAAACAAACTGCAAAATACACACGGCTCCTTCCTGGCTGACCGTTTGTCACTGCAACCACAGTGAGTCTCTGGGGGGCTCTGCAAGGAGCGCATGGCCAGCCCCAAAGTGGTCCAGGAGCTGGGGAGTGGAGACAGCTTGACCAGGAAGACAGGAAGTCAAGGATGGAGGGCGGGACTTGGCCGTACAGTGACACAAGCACGTGAGGACTGTGAGCATTTCCTCTGTTCCGTTCTCTTGTCCAGAGCAGGGGCCCAGCACAGCTGACTGGCAGGCTAGTGCGACCTATAGTCTGTCTTGTGGTCATTCTGGTGGGGACAGTGGTCACCACTGGTGGTGCTGGAGGGGTCAAGCAGTGCCTGGGATGTACCCCAGGGCCTCGTACACAAAGATGTGCTCTGACCACTGAGCTACATCCCTGGCTGTCGGGGAGCTCGCGGGGTCCCCAACAATACCAGGGAACGGGTTCCCTTCTACCTCCGGCTGGCGGGGAGTGGATGAAAACTCAGGAATCGAGCACAGTTTTAAAAGGCTTTACTGTCACAGGTTTTGGTATACAATCTGTTAGGTAAGCAAAACAGCAGGCAGGTTCAATGAGCCAAAGGGCTTCCATGTTGCTGTGAAAAGTCACCAAGGGCTCGGCATCACCCCCATTTGGCCTTGGGAAGGACATCTGGGCAAAAGAAAAACAGCGGCCTATCTGAGGTATCTATGGGACCCGCTCCGGTGCGGACAGGGCTTACTAATGTTTAGATCATCCCAAGACATATAAATATAACTTGTCTGTGCAACTAGAGTTGTGTTTCTCCTTGAGTTACGTTTTTCTTTGAATTTAAGTTTGCGGGTTCTGACGCTAATAGTGGTTCTATAATCTAAAGCTTCCCTCGCTCGGGGTCTTGCTAGGCCTGTGTGCCTGAGAGCTCAACTCCAGCTAGCTGGCTTAAATAAACTCCACTTGTGTTTTGGCATTACTGGAAGGTTTCTTTGTGATTCCTAAGAACTTGCGACTCCAGACCCTAACCAATCCAACAGGAAAACCCCGGACTTAGGTTCCTAGCTGGGATTAGAATCCTAGGCCAAAATGGCCACCACCACGTGTTAAAGCCTAACAGGGAAGAGAACGGAGAGGAGAGGCAGTGAGCAAGGGGAAGCCAAAATGGCAAAAGGCCTTTCTCCTATCTCCTACCTTATTTTATAGATAGGAGCACACCAAAACCTTCCAGCCCAGCCCATCGTGAGCTGGGCTATCTAGACATGAACCAGGTAAATGACCCTATTGAAATGCAGATCTTCAGGAGGGCCCTTTCACTTCACAAATGCCAGAGCTGACTCCCTGAGATAAAATCTTCCTAGCAAGGGGCCTAGCAATAGCAGGTAGAATGTTTATCTTGCAAGTGGCCAACCGGGTTCGATCCCGGCATCCCATATGGTCCCCCGAGCACCGCCAGGAGTAATTCCTGAGTGCAGAGCCAGGAGAAACCCCTGAGCATTGCTGGGTGTGACCCCAAAAGCAATCAATCAATCAATCAATCGATAGATAGATAAATAAATAAGTGAATGAATGAATAAATAAATAAATAGATAAATGAAATCTCCCTAGGAGAGTTGGGAGGGGTTGCAAGCTAAGTGTAGCCGGAGCCTAAGGCTCAGTAGGGTGTGTTGCCCCAACACCTGACCCCCCCAGGGTCTGTGTAAACCCAGGTTTGTTGTCTGGGGGGGGGAAGAGCGGTACCCTAGGGCCTTTACAGAGCTTGTGCGCCAACCTTGAAGTCATCTCCCATTTAAATAAAGTTTTATTAGCACTCAGCCACCTTCCTTCCTAAGTGGCCTGGTGGCCACCGAGTGGCCAGAGCAACCAGTGATAGCCCCTGCTACTTTCCAGGCACTCTTGCTCCCCTCTGCTTGGTGAGCCCAAAGGATAATCAATCCGGCCGTGATTTGGTGAGCCTGGCAGTGTCCCCGCACAAACATTCCCGCTGTGCCGACTTCAAGCCGCAACACACCTAGCGGGGGCCAGGCACGTTACCCACAGCCTCACCCCAGACAGATGCCGCCATGGCAGAGGTTAGTAAGATGCAGTGAAATCAGGAGTTCCGAGTATTTTTTTAATTTTCATAATTTGATTGTAATTACATCTCTGTAAGTTAATTGTAGGTTTTTGTAATTAGATTTTTGTTTTTGGCGCATGGAGCAGTATTCAGGGGACACCCCCTGAGGTTCTCAGAAACCCTGCGGTGTCCTCTGTGCAAAGCCTGTGCTTAGGCCTCAGGGCAGTTCCTGAACTGTCACTTCCTGTTTGAGAACGTCTCATCCAAGCATAAACTCAGAAAATGACCTAAAGTAGAACTAATGAGTCTTACCGCTAGCTCCAAGGCTCACTGTACCCCACCACCCTAACATCTGTGAGGGGGTGTGGGGAGGAGGGTTTGGGGTCCCTTGGTGGTGGATGGCACTGGAAAGTGTGAAAGGCCCCGACTCAGAGAGCTGGGAAGCGTAACTCCACATTCTGTCGGGATTTACGGCAACAGGGTGGGAGCGGAGTAGTAGGGGGGACTTCTGCCTTGCACAGGCCCAACACGGGATTGATCGCCGGCATCCCATAAGGTCCCCCAAGCACCACCAGGAGTGATCCCTGTGCAGAGAGCAGGGATAAGCCTGAGCACTGCCAGGTGTGGCCCCAAAACACCCAATAATATTTTTAAAAAGTTCTTGGCCTAGGATATGGCGCAAAGGACCGGAGCGCATGCTTCACGCGTGGGAGGCCTGGATTCCGCCGCAGCACCACAGGGTTTCCCAAGCACCACCATGCAAGGCCTCAAAACAGAAAATAGGGGCTGGAGCACGTGGGGAGGGTATTTGCCTGGCTGATCCTGGTTTGATCCCCGGCATCCCATATGGTCCCCCAAGCACCGCTAAGAGTAATTCCTGAGTGAAGAGCTAGGAGAAACCCCTGACATCACCAGGTGTTACCTAAAAAGCAAAAAAGAAAACAGAAAATACATATCTTTTTTTTAGGGGCCGTTGTTATAGTACAGCGGGGAGGGCGTTTGCTTTGTATGCGGTGATTCGATCCCCAGCATCCCATATGGTCTATTGAGCACCACCAGGAGTAATTCCTGAGTGCAGAGCCAGGAGTAACCCCTGAGCATCGCTGTATGTGACCCCCAAAAAAGAGAAAAAAAGGTAATATGGAAAAAAAAGTCCCACCTGCACGGCAGAGCCTGGCAAGCTACCCGTGTTGTATTTGATATGCCCAAAACCAGTAACAATTATAGACTTCATCCCCATGACCTGAAGGAATGGTTTGAAACACTTCCTGTTCCTAGAACAAGCAGTTGCCCTTGGGCTACACTAGCTTGTGACAGAACGTATGGAGATGTTACTGGTGCCCGCTCAAGCAAATGGATGAACAACGGGAAGACAAGTGATACAAGTGAAGTGATGGCAAAGAAATATTAAAGGAGGCATGTAGAAGGGCAAACAGCTGACGACGCCCATCCCTGGGTGTGGAGGAAAAGCTGGTACGTCAGACACTCAGATCAGCCAGTCTGGGGGGTCCCCTGAGCTTGGAAGCAGAAACCTGTTCTACCCACCGCAAAAAGACAAGTGTGACATAATCCTGCTTTCCAGAAAAATCTTCAGTTTCTGTCTGGACCCGAAACCTTTTTTTCTTTTTTCTTTTTTTGCTTTTTGGGTCACACAGCAATATTCAGGATTTACTCCTGGCTCTTAGCTCCTAATTACTCCTGGCGGTGCTCGGGGACCATATGGAATGCTGGGGATTGAATCTGGGTTGGCCACATGCAAGGCAAATGCCCGACCGCTGAGCTATCACTCCAGCCCCACGAAACCATTTCTTAACCCTCCAGAGCATGAGGCCATCAAGCAGGAAATGAACAAAATCTGAACCAGCCAGGGCTGGAGAGACAGTCCAGGGGTTAAGACACTTGTTGGCGGGGCTGGAGCGATAGTCCAGCGGGTAGGACGTTTGCCTTGCACACAGCCGACCTGGGTTCGATCCCCGGCATCCCATATGGTCCCCCGAGCACTGCCAGGAGTAATTCTTTTTTTTTAATTTTTTTTTATTTTTTTGCTTTTTTGGGTCACACCGGCGATGCTCAGGGGTTACTCCTGGGTCTGCACTCAGGATTACTCCTGTATTTTCATTACATCCATATGGGATGCCAGGGATCAAATCTGGGTCTGCTGCATGCAAGGCAAACACCCTACCCACTGGACTATCGCCCGGCCCAACCAGGAGTAATTCTTGAGTGCAGAGCCAGGAGTAACCCCTGAGCATCGGGTGTGACCCAAAAAAAAAAAAAAAAAAAAGCAAAAAAGAAAAGACACTTGGGCCCACAGCCGATCCTGGGTAGAGCCCCGCCAGGAGTGATCCCTGAGCACAGAGCCAGGAGTAAGCCCTGAGCAATACTGGGTGTGGCTCCAACTCACCCCCCAAACAAGAGTTGGCTTACTCACAGCATGTGTGAAAAAGCCAACGCTCTAGCTCGAACGCCCTGAAACTGGCGCGGCCAGGTGGGGCTGTGGTCAATGCCCGGCTGTGGGTGGTACAGAACTGCCCGCCCCTGGTCTGGGGAGAAACCTGTGACCCACATTCGAAACCTGACAAGCTGGCACCGGTGCCAGGCCCTGAGCTGCTCCCTACACCAACAGGGTCTGTATGAGCTGTTGCTACATCCGAGAGGGCGGCAGACACTCAGCCGTGAGCTGGGGCCAACCTGGGCATTCACTGGCCATGTGCCCTGCACTGGGCGGGCTTAGTTAAAGCTGCTCCTCTCTCCAGACCTGGGCTCCAAGGTCATCTGGCCGGAGGGGCAGAAGTTCACACTCTGAAGTGAACCACCACTAAAAGGGTCCCCCCTAGAGAGGCAGTTCAGGGTTAAGGCATTTGCCTTGAACGTGGCTCTATCCTCCAGCACTGTATATGGCCCCTAAGTCCATCTGAGAGTGACCCCTGAGCACAGAGCCAGAGGTAGGCCCTGAGCCCCATCAGGTGTGGTCCCCTAAACAAACCAAACAAACCAAATTAACAAACAAGATATCAGAAAAGGCCCAGCTGCTCCCATGGGTGCTGGGGTCCAGCCCAGCTGAGTGACCACCTGAAAATTATGGCCAGGCGCCTAGAGTTGTGTCCAGTTCCACTTTCTTCCTGTTGACACCCCACGTCTTGGGGCACTGGGGGCCACATGAAAAAGCCAGAGAGTGGGGGTTTGGCGCCCAACCATGGGTCCTTCTACAGCCTCACAGGGACCCTGAGCACCCACAGCCCAGGAGGGTGGGCGTGGGGGAAGTGAGGCCTCTATCTCACGTTTCTCCTCTGTGAAGGGAGTCTGTCCCCTTCCTTGGGAAGGAACTGACTTCTCCCCGGAAGCTCTGTCAATTATGTTCTAGGCTGGACCCTGTGCCCATGGCCATCTGTTGACAGAGCTCACCAAAGAACAAGCTGAGCACCTGGGCCCAGAGCAGTGTGGGGTCACCTCCCTGCTTCTTCCCAACAGCCTCGGCTGGCTTGGCCAGAAATCCCCCAAGCCCCTGTGATTGAGCCCCTCTTCCCAGCACGGGGGCGGGGTCATGGGGGGGGGGGGCTCCCTCTGAGACCAGCCAGAGTGGGACGCTGTAGCCCTGAGCGTGTCCTGGTGAGGGCGGCGGGGTCCGGATGAGCACCCCTTCTTCCCACACCCCAAGGATGGGTCCGACCCCATCTGCGCCCTGGAGCAGGCTTGGGGCTTCTCGGGGGCAGGGCGGGGAGCCCTGGGGGGTGTGGTCAGGCAGAGGTGGGCCCAGGTCTCAGCCCCTCTGGAGTTCGCAAGGGAGCATTCCCAGGAAGAAGCATCCAGAGTCCCCGTGTGTACCATAACCGTGCGGGAAGTAGGAGGGCTCAGAACAGAAAGAGGAACCGGGGCCCAAGGGTCACAGAGGGAAGGTCCTCTTGGGCCCTCGCCGGAAGCCAGGTCTCACAGGACTGGAAGGAGGTCACAGGCTGAAGCTGAAGTGCCTGAATAAGGGGGCTACATAACAGCCCCCGACAGCAGCACCCCCTTAAATGACAAGCAGCAAACTGGGTGATCTGTGCCCTGAAAATATTTTCAAGGGGGCTCTGTGCAGCATGTTGGGGGCAGGGCTCTGGCAGCCCAGAGGTGAGGACCAGAGGTCAGAGTAGCCCTGGGCATGGGCCCTGCGGACTCAACCAAGCAGTGGACGTAACCCCACCAGCATGGAATCAAGCTTACCGGCCACAGCAGGCAGGCAGCAAAGCTTCTGGGACCCCAGGACCAGAACCCAAAGCCACCCGGGGGCAACAGACAAGCCCCCAGAGAAAGACGATCTACAAGACACATCCCCAGAAGCCAGTATAAGGAGACACCAAGAAAAACAGAAGGAAAGTTCCGAAAGAAGTGAGCCCCTGCTGAGGGCGAAGCCAACGGAGGAGCTGAAACTGTCATTTGCTATGGAGCCGCCCTTGACCCTGCTGCATTATTGGGCTGGCTTAGTTATAAGGTCTGCACACAGCCCCACCTCCGACACCCCAACAGCGCAGGGGTGTGTGGTTACGGGAGGGACTTGTCTTTTTGGGATCATGCACAAGAGGACCGAGGTGTCAGGGGAATTCTACCTGAAACCTCCTTTTTTTTTCCTTTTTGGGTCACACCCGCAATGCTCAGGGCTTCCTCCTGGCTTTTCACTCAGGAATTATTCCTGGTGGTGCTTGGGGGACCCTATTGGATGCTGAGAATCTAACCTGGGTGGTCAGCATGCAAGGCAAACGCCCTACCCGCTGTGCTATCACTCTGACCCCCTGCAACTTTTAAACGACTTTGGAAAAGCAATATAGTTCATGAAGAATGAACTAGTTCTTGAGGCCCCATTCACTCTCAATGGAACAAACATCTCTGAATGCAGCAGTTATGTGTACCTAGGTCGAGAAGTCAACATGATGAATGACCTAAAACCTGAGCTGTACAGGAGGAAGAAAGCGGCATGGAATGCCTTCAAAGGCATCGAAGAAATAGCTCATCCGGCTCGGGCACATCTCTTTGACTCCACCATTCTCCCTGCATTAACATACGCCTCAGAGACCTGGGCCCTACGAAAGCAGGATGAGAATGCTATTCGGGTCTCCCAGAGAGGAATCAAAAGAGCTATGCTTGGAATATCACGCCTCACTCAAGTGAGAGAAGGAATCGGAGTTCTGACCTCCGTCGCTATTCCAGAATCAGGGACACTGTCTCCTTTGCCAAGGCATCGAAAATCAGATGGGCTGGACATGTAATGCGATTTGGAGACAACCGCTGGACTAGAGCCATTACCGACTGGATCCCACGGGATGTCAAAAGATCATGTGGCCGCCCACCTACAAGATGGTCAGACTTCCTTGTAAAGACCCTGAAGGAACGGTTTGAGGCTCTTCGTATTCCTGAATCAACCAGATGCCATTGGGCTACATTGGCACGTGATAGGGTCCAATGGAAATGTTACTGGCGCCCGCTCGAGCAAATCGATGAATAACGGATTCAAGTGATCAAGAAGTGATTGGAAAAAGCAATCCGAGAGAATTCATGCTTCGATGGTGTTGGTGGGGAGCAGGGGATCTGGGCAGTGGGAAGCGAATCACCACCCAGTTATGCCGTAGTTTTATTTGGGTCTATTTCACGGAGCCACAAAGGGGCGCAAGGTCCTGTGCTCCCCACACGCGCCTCCTAGCCTCAGGCTCTTTATCCCACAGGTCAAAGCTACTCAAACATGGCTTGTTCTCCCGTGCTCTCCCTTGGGATGTGTCAGGCTCGCTGGTCTGTGTGACTCCCCTCTTGGCAGAAGCCTGTGTTCTTTCTTGAACAGGTACTTTCCCTCTTTTCTCACCTAACATCTAGGCTTTGGGCCAGAATATGATAGTATAGTGGTAGAGTGCTGTCCTGCCTGTGCTGACTCAGGTTCGACCCCATAGGGTCCCCTGAGCACCCCCAAGAATGACTCCAGAGTGCAGAGCCAGGGGAAACCTCTGAGCATTGCTGGGTGTGGCTCAGAAAAAAAAACAAACAAAAGAGTAATTGTGAGGGCAGAGCCAGGGGTAAGCCCTAAACACCTCTGCAGATAGATACAGAGGTACAATCTCCCAAACAAACAAAGAACGGTTTCATTCAATAAAAATTATCTTGCTTCACAAAAAAATAAAAAAAGAAAAGAAAAACCAGGGAGGGTGGGGAGCAATTCCAACAATGTGGAGATAAGCGGGGCTGGCAGAGGCTCCGCCCACGCTGCCTTTGGGGCCTGGAGCAATGGAGCAGCTCCAACAGCTGAGGGTGGCCCAGCTCGGTGGCTCTGGGCAGTTACTGCTAATGCCCCAGCAAAGGGAGAATCCCCTGAGCCCTGGGGGTTAAATTCCTCCTCAAAGAGGCGCATTTTTCAGCCTGAGCTGCCCTTAGGCTTCATAGGGTCTGGTCCCCAACGGTCCCCAAGAACCCAGCCTCGAGCTGGGACGCTGATACCCTTGTGGCTTTTTCCCACCATGAAACATTCATCTGCTCATTTGGCTACTTCCCTGTATGTGGCCAACCTGGGTTCGATCCCAAGCATCCCACAGGGTCCCCTAATTATGCATATAATTAGGTGTGCATATATATGGTCCAGAAAGGTGATACAGTGGGCGAGGTACTGGCCTTGCACGGCCAACCTGAGTCTGAAGCCTGGCTTGATCTGGTCCTGCTCGGCGAGCACCACTGAGTACCAAAACAAAGGATGAGCGTAACTGCTTTACATAAGACACTCTAAATCTTTTTTTTTTTTTTTTGTGGGGGTGGTCACATCCGGGGATGCTCCTGGCTCTGCACTCAGGAATTACTCCTGGCGGTGCTCAGGGGAGCAGATGGGATGCCGGGATTGAACCTGGGTCAGCCGTGTGCAAGGCAAAGGCCCTCCCCGCTGCACTATCGCTCCGACCCAGACACCTCTTCATCTTTAAACTTATTTTCAGGGACTGGCGATAGTGCAGAGGGTTTCAGCGCTTACTTGCATGTGGCCGGCCCAGTACGAGCCCCTACATGTGTCCTGAGCCCCGGAAGTGACCTCTGAGAGTGGAGCCCGAAGTGATCTCTGAACACTACTGCATATAAAACCAAAACTAAACAAACCAACTCAATGCAGGATCACACCTAGTTCTCGGGAGGCTGCGCCTGGCCTAGAGGGTGCACACCACGTCACCTGCCCCGATATCTGGGGGACACGAGATTGTGGCCAGGGTCTCTCCAGGGCGACTCGGGGCAGACTCCACTGTGTGTGGGCTTTGCCTGCAGGCGGGCTGTGCCTGGCAACAGGTCCCTGGAAATGGGATTGCAGGGGTCAGGGTATGAACCAACGCACCCCACACACCCTGCCCCTCCCCCACTCACACACATACGCTGCACACACACACACACACACACACACACACACACACACACAGTTCATTCCATCTGTTTTGCCAATTGGAATGTGGACACCCCCAGTTTGGGTGCCTGCAACACACCTGTGTTCTTCTGACTATGTTCCTCCTCACACACGGAGAAAATGTTCTTATTTATTGCCTTGTATCACTTTGAATACTGATGGGCTAACCCTTTCCATAGATACGCATCAGCTGCTTTCACTCTTTTGAAGGGATGTGTCCTCTGTTCACTTACAGACAAATTGTAGTTTTTTTGGGGCGGGAGAAGCTACAGCCAGTGGTGTGCAGGGGGCTTCCCTGGCTCCAGGGCCCGGAATTCCCCCTGGGGATGCCCTGGGGGTCCTATGCATGAAACCGGCCAGTGGCATGCTGGGCTGCAGTTCTCTGAGCCCAAATCCCAAGTATTTGAAGAGACCAAACATCAGCTTCCTTAGGGAATGGGGTCACCACCTGTGCTGTCAGTGCCCACACTTGCCCACGTGAAAGACCAGCTCTTCGGCCCACGCCTCCAAAGAAAGACGGAGTGGGCGTGGGCCAGGCCGGCTGGGTGCCAGGATGGGCTCTGATTGACGCTGTCAGACAGGCTCCCCCAGCCCTGAGCACAGCCAGCACAGGCACAAACTTCTGGAGGAAACTCCTGAGTTCAGCAACCCTAGCAGCTACTCTGAGACTTCAGGCCCTTCTTTCTCCCAGAACCATGTGCTTCCTCTTCAGCAGAGCTATTCTCTCTTGCGGGCAGAGGGAGCTTCTCCCGCCACAGAGCACCGAGAAGTGAACAGAAAGAGCCGGCTCAGCCTGGCGAGGAAACTCATCTTTTCCTCTTCTGTTTTTGTGTTTTTTGCTTTTAGGTCACACCTGGTGATGCTCAGGGGTTACTCCTGGCTCTGCGCTCAGGAATTACTTCTGGCGTTGCTCAGGGGAGCATATGGGATGCTGGGGATTGAACCAGGGTCAGCCACGATCAAGGCAAACACCCTCCCCGCTGTGCTATCCTCTGACCCCTTCTTCTGGTTTGGTTATTTGTTTGTTTGTTTTTGCTTTTGGGTCCCATCCGGTGGTGCTCAGGGCTTATTCTGGCTCTGCACTAAGGGATCACTCCTGGCAGGGCTTAGAGGGTCATATGGGCTGTCAGGAGCCAAACATGCAAGGCAAGCGCCTTACCCACTACACTATCTCTCCAGCCTGGAAACTGCAGGCGCTGCGCCAGCTTCTCTGGATCTCTGGACAAGTGCGTTGGACTCAGGAGTCTGGAAGAGCCAAGGGACAGACTCCTGCCTGGCGGTGTGACAGGGACTGCAAGCCGGCACCAACCCATCTGCCTCTGTGCAAATCATGGGCCCCCTCTCCCACACCACAGCGAACTCTAATGCATCACAACCGGCGCGTGTCCAGAGTACTGCCACTAACGGGTGCCAGCCCCCACAAACACCTACCCAAGACAGGGCTGGGATGGGGGAAACACATCAGTGAGTCAACAGGTGGGATACAGTCGGTAATGGCTCTAGTCCAGCGGTTGTCTCCAAATCGCATTACATGTCCAGCCCATCTGATTTTCGATGCCTTGGCAAACGAGACAGCGTTGAATATCACGCCTCACTCAAGTGAGAGAAGGAATCTGGAGTTCTGACCTCCGCCGCTATTCCAGAATCAGGGACGCTGGCTCGTTTGCCAAGGCATCAAAAATCAGATGGGCTGGACATGTAATTCGATTTGGAGACAACCGCTGGACTAGAGCCATTACCGACTGGATCCCACGGGATGTCAAAAGATCACGTGGCCGCCCTCCTACAAGATGGTCAGACTTCCTTGTAAAGACCCTGAAGGAATGGTTTGAGGCTCTTCATATTTCTGAACCAGATGCCATTGGGCTACACTGGCACGTGACAGGGTCCAACGGAAATGTTACTGGCGCCCGCTCGAGCAAATCGATGAATAACGGGATTCAAGTGATCAGGTGATCAAGTGAGTCAACAGGTTCCTGCAGAAATGCCCCAATGACGGCTCCTCAGGAGCCCGTTAACTCAGAAGTCCACACTGCCGGGGCCAGCACCACCAAGGCCAGGGCCTCAGACGTGGAGGCTGAAGTTGGCGGATCGCGGCAGCTGCCGTCTGGGGCCTCTTTAAATGTTTAAATGGGTCCTGGCAAACTTTCTTTTTCTTTTCTTTTTTTGGCTTTTTGGGTCACATCTAGCGATGCTCAGGGGTTCCTCCTGGCTCTGCATTCAGGAATTACTCCTGGTGGTGCTGGGGAACATACAGGATGCCAGAGATCAAACCAGGGTCGGCCCTGCAAGCAAACACCTTCCCACTGTACTATCTCTTCAGCCCCAGTTTCCTGCAAAGTTGGACAGCTGAGAAGCGGGTCAATTAGTCTGCCCGGGCCCAGCTGGCCACTGGACAGCCACTGTAGAACCTAGAGGTCAAGTCATTTTGCGGGCTGTGACCTCAGTGCTGCAACAGCCTAGCCAACTGCCTCTTCCAGAGTGCTGACGTCCTCGGAGCTTTGGAAAGTGCTCAAGTGTTCACAGACAGGACCTATAATTAGGGCGTCTTTGGGCACTTATCTAGGGAGAGGAGGCGGGGAGGAAAGAAGGGAGGAAACCAGCACAGAGATTCCTGCTGAGGCTGGGCACAGGCCCAGAATCTCAACATTTGGGCCAGAGCAATAGACAGGGAGAGGGCATTTGCCTTGCATGCGGCTGGCCTGGGTTTGATCCCGGCATCCCACATGGTGCTCCTAGCACCGCCAGGAGTGATCCCTGAGCGCAGAGCCAGGAGTAAGGCCCCAAAATCAAACAAATAAACAAAAAGATTCTCAATATTCATCCCCATGGGGCTGGAGCGAGAGCACAGCAGAGACGGCATTTGCCTTGCACGGAGCCGACCCAGGCGCGATCCCCGGCATCCCATATGGTCCCCCGAGTGCCACCAGGACTAATTCCTGTGTGCAGAGCCAGGAGTAACTCGAGCATTGCCAGGTATGACCCCCAAAAATTACCCCTGCTCCAGGCTCACTGATGAGGTACCACCACGGCCGGGGCAGAGGGGGCTTGGTTCTCTTCTCTGCTAGGGTTAGCAGGTGGCTCTGCCACTGACCTCTGGCTCAGAGCTGGCAAAATCCAGACCAGGTAGAACAGAAATCACAAGACACTGGGACCTCAATTCTAGAGAAACCCAAACAGAACAGAAAGAAGACGGTTGTCTGTGATCTTCACATAGGCAGCCCTGTACAGGCGAGGACGGGGAAGGCCTGGCCAGTGCCACACCCACTGAGCACACAGGCGGGTCTGGGGCTGCCAGCTGCACCTGTCCACCCCCTACCTCTCCAGGACCCAGAGCGGGAGCCAAGCAGAATGGAGAGTAGAGGACCCGACCTGGACCTCCAAGGAAAGGGGAGGGGGGCACCCACCGCCCTCTCCGGTGCTGGGACAAGCACTAAAGGGTGAGCTCTGAGGCTGCGCCCAGGACGTCACCTCCGAGGCAAGCTAGGCCTCGAGGGGCTGCCTCTGGCTGACCAAGACGCTGAACCCGGGGCTTGAGGGGCCAGTGGCCACCCACCTGATGGCGTGGAAAGCCCAGAATAGGCGGTCTGCACGGGATCCCGCGCGGCTCGGACGATGCTGAGGTACAGGTAGAGCGCAATGGCCACGGTCCAGAAGAAGGAGCTGGTGTTGGCGAAGGTGGAGAGCGCGCCCTGCAGCACGCAGTCCCAGGAGGTGCCCGCGAAGTCCTGCAGCACCCCGTAGAAGTAGGGAGGCGGCCGACAGCAGGTCGGCCAGCGACAGGAAGAGCAGCAAGCGCCGCGCCCGGCTGCGCAGGTCGGGCCACAGGGCGTGAGTGGCCACCAGCAGGCCCGGAGCCCCAGCGCAGAGAGCGCGCACGACAGCAGCACCACGGCGCGCTCCGACGGCATCACCTCGGTGGGCGGCGCGGGCGGAGGCATGGTGGGCAGGGGGCAGGCGGCGGGCTGGGCGCCGGCGGCCGGCTAGGGACACCGCGGGGACCGAGCTCGGCCGCGCATGCGGCCACAGCCGCAGCCGTCTGGGCTCCAGCCCGCCCGCGCCCCGCGTCCCTTAGTCCCCGCGCCCGCCCCGACCGCGTCCCGGCCCGCCCATGCCCTGGGGCCCATTCCGCGCCCAGCCCAGGCCCAAACCACGCCCCCGAGACCTCACGCCCCGCCCCTTGGCCCCGAGGTCCGTCGGGGAGCCTTCCTGACCACGCCCCCGCATCATTGCGCCCCGCCTACAAAGTTAAGCCACACCCTCCCCTAGGCATGATGCCACGCCTCTGCACTGTCATCCCCCCTCATCATCATCACGCCCCGCCCATAAGAGCAAGCCACGCCCCAGGATTGCGCCCCTGTGGTTCCCTGATCCCTCGCGCCGCTCCGCCCCTGCGCCCTACACCCCCGGCCCTGTGCCTTGCCGGTGCCCCAGCGCCTGGGCCACCACTCATGTTCCTGCACCCTCCGCTCCCCCTGCTTCGCCCCCAAGTGCCCTCGCGTCCCTGGGCGGGTGCCCCCGTGATAGCCACGCCCCTGGTCCTTCAAGCTCCAGCCGGTGGCCCCCGGGTCCAGCGCTGTGTCCCTGAGTCCCTCCCCGCAGGGCTACTGCCAGTTGGCTGGGACGTCCCGTCCTGGGCAGGGAGGGACTGGCATTTTTAGGACTAATGTTACCGTCGTGCCTGTGTCTGGCGTGGGGGTGGGGCATCTTTGCAACAGCGAGAGCAAGGCTCCAGACCAGCCCTCGGGTCAGTTGCATGAAGAGTCACGGCGCCGGGGGGCTCAGCCAAGGCCCCGCTTCCAACGGTCCTTAGAACGTGCACACGGGTGGCCAGGAGACAGCCCAAGGGTTAGTGTCAGAGCTTTGCCTCCTGGAGGTGGCTTCGACCAGTGGCTCCCCCAGGGTCGCCAGGGTCCCCATGCTGACTGCGAGTAAACAAAGGACGTACTCTTTTTTTCCAGATCAGCCTATTGGGTGTGAGCTGGAGGAAGAAAATACCTGCTTCCAGCTTTCAGAGCTTCATTTCACACACCTTGAAGCCGGTCCGTTGTAAGTGTACAATTCAGCAAGCTTTTGCAACCCTCATCACTCAAACGGTTTCCCTACCCCCAGCGGAGACCGGTGAGCAAACGCTTCCCTTCCCAGCTCCTCCCCGCTGGCTGCGCGCCAGCCATCAACCTTCCAAACCGTGGGTCTGTGGCCTCTGGGTTGTTCACTGAGATGCAACCAAACCGCATTGGGTGCTTTCAGGATTTATCTTGCCGTGGAGTGTAGCGTGATCCCTGTCTTTTACGCCAAAGGTCCCGCTGGTGGGCTGTGACCCTTTGGTCGTTTACCTGCTTACGGACCTTTGTGACTTTATGAATAATTTTCCTGACTTTCCCCTCGGGTTGCTGCGCTTTTTCCCATCCAGGAAGCTACCACTAAAACCAAAAGCTCACAAAGATTTGCACTTCTTCTTCCTTGACAGAAAGGTGCTGAGATGACGTCTTGGTGGTGTTTCCATGCACCCTGCCCAGACAGGCCTGGAGCAGGGTTTGAAAGGAGGAAGTGAGTCCCAACCTCCTTTTTCTTTGCCGGATTGTTTTGGCTGTTTGAGGATCTGCTTTTTTTTTTTTTCTTTTTTGGGTCACACTTGTCGACGCTCAGGGGTTACTCCTGGCTCTTCACTCAGGAATTACTCCTGGCAGTGCTCCGAAACCCTATGGAGGGGACCCAGGTCAGCCACTTGCAAGGGAAACGCTCTCCCGCAGTGCTAGCGCCTCCAGCCCATTTGTTTGTTTGTTTATGGGGGACCACATTCAGTGGTGCTCAGAACTTTCTTCTGGCTCTGTGTTCAGGGATCAGTCCTGGTGGTGCTTGGGGGACCAGCTATGGGGGCGGGTGGGGGTGCTGGGATGGTTTCCAGGCTGGTCACAGGCAAGGAGAGAACTGTCTTCTCTGGCCCTAAGGATCAGGTTGGGTTTTTGTTTATTTGTTTTTGGCTTTTGGGTCACACCCAGCAATGCTCAGGGGTTACTCCTGCCTGTGCACTCAGGAATTACTCCTGGCAGTGCTCGGGGACCATATGGGATGCCGGGATCGAACCCAGGGTTGGCTGGATGCAAGGCTAACACCCTCCCCGCTGTGCTATCACTCCGCTCCAATTGATCCTCTTGAGTGCATAGCCAAGAATAACTCCTGAGCTTGGCTCAAAACAATACACCAAACAAAAAGGTAAGTTAGAACTGAGCATTAAATAGAGGCAAAAGGATACACATGACAACCCTTTAATGTATGTTCTGTAATCCATAGTCTGGAGAGGAAGGAAAAGAGAAAGATAGAGAAATGGAAAGAAATAAAGAACCTGCCATGGAGGAGGGCTGGGGGGAGGGGGAGGGAACCGGGACGTTGGTGGTGGGAGATGGGCACTGGTGGCGGGATGGGTGCTGCTACACTGTATGACCAAAACCCAAATATGAACTTTTTAATTGTATATCTTTGTAATTGTAAAAATAAAAAATTAAAAAAAAATAAATAAAATTTCAATAAAAAAAAAAACAAAAAAAAAAAAAAAAGGTAAGTACTTTTGCACCATAAAAAAGGCATAAATTATAGTCTTCATTTTTTTTTTTTTTTGCTTTTTGGGTCACACCCGGCAATGCTCAGGGGTAACTCCTGGCTCTGCACTCAGGAAATACTCCTGGCATTCTTGGGGGACCATATGGGATGCTGGGATCGAACCCAGGTCGGCCGTGTGCAAGGCAAACACCTTACCCACTGGACTATCACTTGCCCCTCAATGATATCCTTTTGTTATGTAACTTTATAGAGATTGAAAAGTACCTGGAAAACCATTTAAGGAATAACTTGAAAGCATAATCCCCAACAAGAGTAAGAAACAGGGGCTGGAGAAATCATACAGCAGAAAAGGCACTTGCCTTGCACAGGCTGACCCAGGCTGCCCCCTGGCACCACACAGATGGTCCCCAGCTCTGTCAGCACCATGAGCACAGTGCCAAGAGTCAGCCCTGAGCACTGCTGGGTGAGAGTCAAAGAGAAAAAAAATGAGGAATATAACTCCACCAGTACATCAGCAATCTCTTCCAAGGACCATCTTTCCTTACTCAGCTCATGGAATTGTTATTATTCATAGCACTATTGTTATCAAGTAATTTAAGTGTCTCTAAAATGGGCTGGAGTGATAGCACAGCAGGGAGGGCCTTTGCCTTGCATGCAGTTGACCCGGTTCAGTCCTGGGAATTCCATATGGTCCCTCAAGCACTACTAGGAGTAATTCCTCAGTGAAGAGCCAGGAGTAACCCCCTAAACATCACTGGGTGTGACCCAAAAAAGCAAATAAAATAACAACAACAACAACAACAACAATAATAATAAAATAAAATAAAATGGAATGGTCTGCCTGGAACTTTTTTTAATTTAATTTTATTTTATTATTTCCCCACCCCCCAAATTTTATTACACCATTTTAGACATACAATTGAAAGATGCTCATGTAGAGTTTTGGTTCTACAGTGTTCCAACACCCATCCCTCCACCCAAACCCATCTCCCATCACCAATATCCCCACCTCCCTCCCCCTCCCACACCTCAACTGCTTGGCGGGTTCTGTATGTCATTTCTCTCCTCTTTATCTCTCCCTCCGCCAAACTTTCCTGCACATCGTGGAATGCAGTGCATTAAAGGACATTACTGTTTCCACTATTTTGATGGACCGACCTGGGCTCGAATTGGTTTTGCTCTGTTAATCTGGTCGTGAGGCAGTTTCCCAGCGTCCGGACAGTGAAAATGGTGGCTAGTGTGATGGGCAAGTCTCATCCGGCTGCTTCCTGGACCCCCAGAGGTGATGGGCCCACTCCCAAAACCCATCTGTCCTCCCGGGGCCCCATAGTCAGCTGGGCCCGGGCGAGCCGAAGTCCCAGCTTCCCCAGCCGCCTGTGACTGCCTGGAACTTTACATGCAATCATTATAAGGTCTCTTTTGAGTCTTTTTTTTTTTTTAGGCTCAAGGCTAAAATGTTTTTATGCATAGCTACAGTTTATCCATTATCATTGCTTCATAGTATTTCGTGGTAGAAACATCCAGTTTTCTACTCTTTTCGGAGTTGTTCCTGAGTGTTGTTATTACAAACAACGCTTGACTGAATATATCCTCTCTTTGGGTCATAAAAGGTTCCTAAAAACGGTTCTCAGCAGCTCGGCGAACATAACTTTGCTGGAGCGGAGAGTAGACCTAAGCTGCTTCCTGTCCGAGCCACTTCCAAAGCCCCCGACCTCCTGCCAGACCAGACCCCAGGGCCGTCAGTGAGGCCTTTCAGATTTCTCCTGACATGAATGGTTCTGGCCTTGGGTGGAGCAAACAGCCCTAGCTGGGCCCAGCTGGAATCGTGGCCGTTTATCCAAGGCAGTTGAGAGCCCGGGGATAGGAGACGTTTGGACAAGAAAGCGCTGTGCCCACCTCCCTGAGTGATGATGGCTGACTCTTGGGGATCACGGGTGACCAGATTCGTTTTCTTCACTGAAACAGCACTGAAGGCGCTTTCAACCTCCCACTGGGAAACTGGGTTGTCCCCTGGCTCCAAGCTGAGCCTGGATTAACCCAGAGGTGCTGATTTCCACAGACCGAGATCACTGATGCTGCTGGAACGGACTCCAGCACCCCCAAGTTTCTGGGTTGAACTCTGCCTCTGACCTCAGAGGCTGTGGGTGTGACGTGGGCCAGCAGCCTGGAGAGTGGCCCCAGCCGTGCCCACGGCGTGTCCTCCCGCCCTCATTCCGCTTGACCTCCCCCTTCTTGGGGGAAGTGGAAACACAGTCAAATGGAGGCTCCTTTTTGACCCGAGTCAAACGCTTGTGCCAAGCCAGCTGGCCGCTGTCCGCTGCTCCATGTCCAGTGTCCAAAGGGGCAGTGTCCAAGGTCACAAGAGCGTCCCTTGCCCTGTGATTGGCTGCCGTGTCAGGTCCTGAATCCAGAAGGGCTCCGGCCAGGGCCAGCAGTCCCAGCAGCCTCCTGGCTTTGATCGCGCCCCGTCTCCAGCCCCCCAGGACTGCTACGCAAATCTCTACCTCTGATGACTGCAAAGGGGTGACCATTCGGAGCCTCTGAGTGGGAGGACCCGAGTGATCGCCCAGCTGGTGCCAGGCTACATCAGGAGCCACATAGCCCGGAGGCATCCGGGAGCAGAGCAGTGGGCACTTTCCTGGTGTTGGCAGCGGGGCTGTGGCTGCGTCTCGGGGCCGGTGGAGGGTGGGCATGACTCATCTCTGTTCTGCTCGGGTATCTGTGCACGCCAACCCTGGAGGAGGAACATGGCGGGGGGTCCCTCCCCTTCCTGCCACCCCTCCCGTTCCAGCGGGCACATGGGACACAGATGAACAAGGAGGACTAAGACCAGGCACGTTTCTGGGCCGCCATCGGCAGGTGCTCAGACCCTGCGGGAAACATTTCGGTGTTTCCTCATCCAGCGCCTCCACTACCTCCACAAACTCGGAAGCTGCCCCCCCACCCACTGAGAGCTGGGCACGGGCCCTCCTGCCCTCAGACCCCTGAAGACCATGATTCAAAGTAGCTCCCGGCTACCTTCTGACACCCGGAAGCTTGGCTTAGGGTCGTGAGGCCCCCAGGTCTTGTCCTGACCCCCGAGTCTGGCCTCCACTCCAGGGTCTTCTGTCGGGGAACACCGCCAGGGTCCCCAACAGTGCCGGGAAGCGAGTTCCCTTCTACCTCTGAAGCCGGCGGGAATGGATGAAGACTCAGGAATCTGATGCAGTTTTAAAAGGCTTTACTTATCACAGGTTCAGGCATACAAATCAACAATAGGAAAAACTCTGTGCTTAGGATTCCTGGCTAGAACCCCAGCCATGTGTAGGCCAAAATGGCGGCCACCACGTGTTAAGGCCCTGTAAAAAGGAGACAAAGACAAGACTCCCAAGAAGGGTGCGAGCTCACAAAGAGAGAGCCCAAAAAGAGAGACGAAAAAGAGAGCCCAAAGAGAGCACCAGAGAGAGGAAGCAGGCTGGTTTTATACCCCTGCAACTCAGACCTCCCACTATTATGGGAAGCAGGAAGGGTCAAAGGTAATTTCTCCCAGCACCTCACCTAGGCCCTATTATATGTTAATGTTTTGAGCCAAGATCTGCCTGGAAATGCCTTTACAGGGTAGAGAAGGGGGTTTCTGAGATGGCATGTCTCTGTACCAAAGACTAATACTAATGCCAGTTAAATATTTCTCCAAGCCTTCACAAGAGTCTCGTCTACTTCACGGTAGTTTTGTATTTTAGTTGCCTTTGAGTTATCAGGGAGCCATGCTTGCTTGCTTGGAGGCAAACAGCATTTCTCTCTGGTCTAATTACTTAGAGATCCAACGTGGCCAGGCAAATATGTTGGTAAGATCTAGCTAGTCCCACGATGCTTGTGGTAGCATGAGAGAATATTTATACCAGCTAGTACAGAATACATGATCAGATAAACTGCCACATTTAGACTACCCCCCCTATCTATGAAGTGATTTGCAGGAGGCAATCCAGGGCAGATGCAGAGGCTCTTAGAGGAGTCCTGCAACAGTCTTCCACCAAATATTAAACTCGAAAGACTGGGAGAGGGGCTGACAGGGTCATTAGAGACCTGCCGAAGGGCAGTGTTGGAGAGCGGCCCTCCCCCATTCAGCATGACTCCACTCTGGGGTCCTGAGGGATGTAGAGAGGGCACCGTAGGATGAGGCCCTCTGACAGCGAGTGGGAGGAGACACGGGCTGGAACGAGAGCACAGTGGGTAGGGCATTTGCCTTGCATGTGGAGGACCCGGTTCAATCCCCGGTATTCCATATCGTCTCCGATCGCTTCTCGGCCTTTTGACTAAGATCAAGTGTAGTACCATATGGTCTCCGAGCACCGCCAGAAATAATTCCTGAGTGCAGAGCCAGGAGTAACCCCTGAGCATTGCCGAGTGTGACCCAAAAAGCAAAAAAGAAAAAGTTATAATAGCATTGAGGTGCTAAGCATGGAGGGAGCCCCGAGGTGCTGTACTATCAGAGCTGGGTGCAGGACTTATGTAAAAGGAAAGATGGGCTTGCGGGTGGAGCCCATATGCATATATTTGAGGCAGAATAGATCCAGAATGGCCATTTTCACCACCTTTATGCCAGTGGTTAAAGTATATGAGGGCCAGAATCATAGTACAGCAGGGAGGGCATTTACCTTGCACCCTGCTGACCTGGGTTCAATCCCTGGCATCTCATATGGTCCCCAAGCAGAGTCAGGAGTAATTCCTGAGTGCAGAGCTCTGAGCACGGCCCAGTGTGGCCCATGATGTTTATACACGTGGCATTGAGGGTCTCCCCAAGCTGGTGGAACCATCCTGATCTCCATAACCTTTCATCGCCCCATGACCAGTTTGCACCTTTACGCAATAATCTCCTTCCCTATCCACGGGGTGGCCTGTTCTGATGTTTCCCAGCAGTGGACAATGTGTGGGTTCCCGGCATCCTCCCGGCTTCATTCTCACAGTGCCTGGGGCCACTCCTTTAGGTCCTAAGGTCCTTCCCCTCACGTGGCGCGGCTAAGCTTACCCATCCTGATGGGCCCTGCCGTGGCTGCCGTGGGGCAGCAGGGGCCAGAGCCCGCACGGCTTGGGAAGATGGGAGATTTTTTATAATTTATTTGGGGGAGGGGCAGTAAGCCTGGCAGTGCTCAGGGCTTAACCCTGTGTCTCTGCTCAGGGATCACACCTGGTGGGCTCGGGGATGAAACCTTGGTCTGCCGCATGTAACCTGGGTCTTCCCAACTGGACTATCCCGCTGGCCCGTCTCCTTGGCTCTAGGGAAAAGCCCAACAAAGATCGGCTCAAGACGCTGGCTGCAAAGTGAGAGCCCGCAGAAGCTCTTCCTGGGGACTCGCAGCTCTCAGAGCATGTTCGGGTTCCAGCTGACCCAGCCAGGGGGCTGGGCCCTGCTCTGTGCGGGCTTTTCTCTAGCTCTGGCAAAGGAGGCATTGTGGCACCGGCCCCGTTGGTGCCGCAAGGTCCCCGTGGATTTGCAGTCACCGAGGTCAGGACCCGGAGCACCGAGCCTCGCTCTCTTGCAAAGCTCCCATGCTGTCACACTCAGGCAGCTCCCGGCAGGGGCGCCTTCCTTTATGCACAGACGGATGCCCCAAGCCCCAAGTGTTTTCCGCAGTTCCTGCCGCTGCAGCTATTTTTATAACGCTGTTGCAACGTTCCCAAAGCACCGCGCATGCGTCTCACCCCGTGAAACCCTAGTCCTGAGACCAGCTGTTGCGGGGTCTCCGTCCCGAGCAGAGCCCCCCACCCCCACGCTGTCAGGAGCGGGACTTTCTCCACCACTCTGATCTCTGTATCAGACTAGAATCGGTCCACTCGGAAATGCCCCGAATGTTGTTTCCCCTCTTGTACTCTGGGACCGTGACTGGGAGAGGGTTTGGCGCATAAACCAGGCTACAGCCTGCTCTGAGTCTTTGCTCTGCTCGCTGCGGTCACCCCCCGCGCGCTCACCTGGGGCCCAGATCTCTGCAGTGCCGGTAGTGCCCCTAAGCACCACCAGGAGACGCTGTTTCCCCCGTGGCAGGCGCGGGCCTAGTCTGCTTCATTTCTGAATGGGAATCTGGGGCTGTTTCGGATCTCAGACACGGCCACACCCCCCGCAGGGAGTCGGTCTCACTTCATCGCTGGCCCCCAGGGAGTGCTTGGTCCTGGCCCTCCCCATGGGTATCAGTCACCCTGATATCCTGCCCCTTGACACCCTATCCCCCCAGGGAACTGAGGGAAGGTCCTGGGCCTCCTCCCCAGTCTCCTTCCTTAGACCCTCCCCAAGCCTCATCTTCCAGCCCACACTGGCTTCTAGCTCACATCCGCAGCCCGAGGACACACAGTCAGGAGGCCTGAGCAGGAAGCAGCACCAGGGCACAGAGGGAGGACCCGGGACATGTGCGTCAGGAGGCAGGACTCAGGACGAGGCACGGTGGGCTTGCAGGCCGTGGGGGCGCCCTCCCCGGGTCTGTCTGAAGTCAGTCACGTCTCACCTCTTCTGCGGAGGCATTCTTGGCCTCTCAGACGGGGAAGACGCTGCTCTGCGGTGAACCTGCTTTGTAAGAGACCAAAATCCCTGCCATCGTGGCCAGAGATAGTACAATGGGCTGGCGCTTGCCTTGCACGAGGCCGAGCGGGGTTCAACACCCAGCACCCCATATGAGTGAGGTGCTGAGCACCACTGGGAGTGATTCCTGAGCTCAGAGACAGGAGGAAACCCTGAGCGCCCGGCAGGGGTCACTTGTATCACTTGTCTTCCATTGTTCATCGATTTGCTCCAGCAGGCACCAGTAACATCTCCATACGTCCTGTCACATGCTAGTGTAGCCCAAGGGCATCTGCTCGCTCCAGGAACATGAAGAGCCTCAGACCATTCCATCAGGTCATGGGATTGAGGTCTATAATTGTTACTGGTATTTGGCATATCAAATACTACATGGGTAGCTTGCCAGGCTCTGCCGTGTGGATGGGATACTCTTGTAGTCACCTCTAATCTCGTGCATTTATTGATGAACTGCGCGGCTGCAAAGCGGCAGGGGTGGCTCCAAAATTTAAAAACAAAAATTGCTTTTTTTTTTTTTTTTTTTTTGCTTTTCGGGTCACACCCAGCAATGTTCAGGGGTTACTCCTGGCTCTGCACTCAGGAATTACTCCTGGCAGTGCTCGGGGACCATATGGGATGCCGGGATCGAACCCGGCCGGCATGGGCCGGCCGCGTGTAAGGCAAACGCCCTACCCGCTGGGCCACCGCTCCGGCCCCAAAAACAAAAATTAAGGAGGATTAAACTCACCAAGGTTTTCAGGGCAGCCCTCATTCCTCAGGCCTGGACCTTAATGAGCATGGTGCTCATGGCTAGCAACTGGACCCCGACTTCCAGCCCCAGAGCTGGGGGAACAGCAGGTTTGGGGGTTCCTGCTGTTACAGAGAACCACACAGCTACGGCAAGCAATGTTCACAGAACCAGCCAAAATGCTGCCCACTCGGAAAAAAAATGCTGCCCACTCTCGGGTGGCCCACGGCAGCCCAGGATGGGTGCTGTGTGTGTGCCTGGCTGGAGGGCCCTGCGTCTGCTGGAGGAAACGCCGGCCCAAAGACACCCGGCCGGTCCTCTGCGTGAGTCAGCCTAGGCGCTGGACACAGGCCCTGTCCACACAGGGCTGAGAGCTCGAGAGGGAGGACAGAGGCCATCAGCAGAGGGGCCCACAGTCCTCTGGCCAAGGGCGAATGTGCTCAGGCCCTTGAGCAAAACTCCCAAATCTCAGCTGAGCACCAGGTATCTGTGGCTGGGGTTACACAGACCACAGCAAGAGGACAGACACCAGGAACAGAGTCCAGCAGCGCTCCAGAAGCCGCTGCCTATGAACAAGCCCCCGAATCAGCCCCCCACCGCTGCCTCTGGGCTGAGCCTCGTGGAAGCTTCCAGAACACGTCCCAGGACACTGATTCTCTGCCCTTCCTGCACTGCGACCTGCTTCCCTCGTCAAACCCCCCCACCCTCAGGAGAGCCTTCAGCCGAGGAAAGGCCAGTCTTAAACTTCTTGAAATTTCTACTTGTGGGTGCCAAAACACCGGGTCCCGGGTAGGAGAGAGTGAGGGCCCCAGGATACTCGGGATGCAGAGTGCTGGAGCTTGTGTCTGAAACCAGATGTTTCTGCCTAACCGAGAGGAAGCGCCAGTCCAGTGCACCCTGGGGGATGGGCACAACAAGACGCATGGGAAGCACACAAGGAAGGAGGGGGGGGAGGCCGTGGCCACCACGCACACACACACCTACACAACACACACGTGTACTCACCTATACACATATACACACATATGCGTATACGCACACACACCTACACAGTACACACGTGTACTCACCTATACATATATACACACATATATATACACGCACACACACCTGCACAGTACACACGTGTACTCACCTATACACATATACACACATATACACATACACACACATACACACCTACACACCTACACACATACATTCCTATACACATATACACTGTCCTAGTGCAAGGCTCAGGGATGCGTCTCTGAAGACCATTTTCACAGCTCGTCCTAAAGGCCCGGGGTTGGCACGGGCACGCGCTCCTCGCTCTCGGGTTGGCACGGGCACGCGCTCCCTCGCTCGGGGTGGCACGGGCACGCGCGCTCCTTCACTCTCCTTTGAATGTCCACCAGCTGCATCTGAATTGTTTGGGGGCCACACCGGCAGTGCTCAAACTTACTCCTGTCTCTGTGCTCAGGGATCCCTCCTGGCAGGTCGGGGTAACATGTGGGGTCCTGGGGTCCTCCATGTATGTGCGAGGCCGCCCTTCCCCCACTGTATCTCTCTAGCCCACCAGAATTGTTTTAGGCCTTAGCAAACACAGCTTGGAAACAGAAAAGGAAGAATTTGGAATTCATGATCCAATTCCATCCGTTCATTTTGTTTCTTTTGATTTTTGGTTCCTCCTTGTGGTCCTCAGGGATACTCCGGGCTCTGTGCTGAGGGTGACAGTGCTCAGAGCACCATACGGTGCCGAGGGTTGAACCACGGTTGGCTGCATCAAGGCAAGCACCCTGGCTGCCGCACTATTTCTCTGCCCCCTCCATTTGTTCTTGTCCGTACCTCAGTTTCCCGTCTGGAAGAGGAGGGTTTGACAATCGCTGTAATGTGGAGAGGGGGCCTAGGGGAATGCCCACTCAGCCAGGGCCAGCGCTGTACGGTCCCTCTGCCCTGGCAGCGCCATCGGGAAGCAAAGTGCTGCCAGCATCTCCTGAGGCCCATGAAGCCCCACGGATACTTTTTGGTTGTAGCATTTGCTTGGGGGCTACACCCAGAGCTCAGGACTCACTCCTGGCTCTGCACTCAGGGATCACTCTGGGCAGGCTCCAGGGACCATGTGCGGAGCTGGGGCTTGAACCCGGGTCAGCTGTGTGCAAGGCAGACCCCTCCCTGCTGTGCTATTGCTCTGGTCTCTTTCTCTGCACATGAAGGCTCTGGTGTTGGATCAGTTGAAGCACAAACAACACACGTGTACATGTTTTGGGAGACGCCTTCAGCTTTAATAAACAACACACGTGTACATGTTTGGAAAACGCTTTCAGCTTTAATAAACAACACATGTGTACATGTTTCGGGAAACGCTTTCAGCTTTAATAAACAACACACATGTACATGTTTCGGGAAACGCTTTCAGCTTTAATAAACAACACACGTGTACATGTTTCGGGAGATGCTTTCAGCTTTAATAAACAACACACGTATGCATGTTTCAGGAGATGCCATCAGCTTTAATAAACAACACACGTGTGCATGTTTCGGGAGACGCCATCAGCTTTAATAAACAACACACGTGTGCATGTTTCGGGAGACGCCATCAGCTTTAATAAACAACACACGTGTGCATGTTTCGGGAGACGCCTTCAGCTTTAATAAACAACACACGTGTGCATGTTTCGGGGAAACGCTTTCAGCTTTAATAAACAACACACGTGTGCATGTTTCGGGAGAGCGCCATCAGCTTTAATAAACAACACACGTGTGCATGTTTCGGGAGACGCCATCAGCTTTAATAAACTTGACATCTCAGCATATCATTGGATTTAGGCAAAGTATGAATGCTCTGGAGTCTGGTATCTTATAAGGAAACATTTTTCTTTGCCTGCCAAGATTTTATTGCTTCAGACCCTGTGACTTACAGTGCTGCTCAAGACAGGTTCCATGCATACAGTGCCCCCACACCGCAGCCCCCGAGCCCCACATCATCCGACATCCCGGCCATGGCAAGCTCAGGGGTGAGGTGCCATCCACCAGAGTGTCTATTACTTTTGTTTTTGTTTTCTTGGTTCACACCTGATGCTCAGGGGCTGCTCCTGGCTCTGCACTCAGGAATTACTCCTGGCGGTGCCAGGGGACCATATGGGATGCCGGGGATCGAACCCAGGTCGGCCGCGTGCAAGGCAAATGCCCTCTCCAATGTGCTATTGCTCCAGCCCCAGTGTCTATAACCTTGAACAGAAGACCCCGGGGAGAGGGACTGAGGGGTTCCAGTGCGGCTCCTGGTGCTGCTACGGGACCTTCCAAGCACTGCCAGGATACGTGTAGGGTGGGTGTGCGTGGTGGTGGTGGGGGGGCAAAAAAACAACAAAATCTCTGGAGTTTGGCCCATTTTCTATTCTTCTTTTTCGTTTTTGGATTCTGGGTTACTACTAGCTCTGCTCTTAGGTATCACTCCTGGTGGGACTCAGAGGGCCACGTGGGATGCCGGGGTTGAACCTCCACCTGCCGCATGTAAGGCTGTGAGCAGGATGCCTACCAGCTGCGCTGTCACTCCAGACCCCTTTTTCCTTTCTTGCCTTTTTGGACAACCACGCAGTGCTCAGGCCTAACTCCTGACTCCGCACTCAGGGATCACTCCTGGCAGGTTTCCAGGGGCCATATGGGTACCAGGAATTGAACGCAGGTAGGCTGCGAGCAGGGACTTCATCTGCTGACTCCGGCCCCAACTCATGTCCTATTTGTTTCAGGTTTCAAGCCAGCATACCACACAGTAGTTAGTCACTGTATCACTGTATCACTCTTCCCGTTCATCATCGATTTGCTCGAGCAGGCACCAGTAACATCTCTATATGTCCTGTCTCATGCAAGTAGAGCCCAAGGGCATCTGCTTGCCCCAGGAACATAAAGAGCCTCAAACCATTCCATCAGGTCATGGGAATGAGGTCTATAATTGTTACTGGTATTTGGCATATCAAATACGACACGGGTAGCTTGCCAGACTCTGCCGTGTGGGTAGCATACTCATCTCTAAATCCAGCATTTATTGATGAACCACGAATCGGCGCGCGAGCTAACTGTGATAGACTGGTCTGCTGGGTGGAGTTCTGACGAGGGGGAAGTCTGGATGTGGAAAATGGAGGTCCTCATGGAGTGGGGGGGGGTCGTTTGGCTTGTTGCGAGGCTCTGCTGGGGTGGCGGGCCAGGGCTAGAACCCGCCATCCCTCCCGGCACCTCATGAGCGGCTGGGCACAGGGAGAGCCAGTAGCAGCTCTGCCCCCATGTCTGTGAGCAGTTAGTCAAATGTAAATATATATTTAAATTTAATATATTTATATATTCAAACATTTAAATATGTTTAAATTTTAGACCTCATTCCCATGACCTGATGGATGTTTTGAGGCTCTTTATGTTCCTGGAGCAAGCAGGTGCCCTTGGGCTCTACTAGCATGAGACAGGACATATGGAGAACTTACTGGTGGCTGCTAGAGCCAATCGATGATGAACGGGAGGACAGTGATACAGTGAAATATAAGTGAAATTTAAAAAATATATATATATGTATATGTATTTGTTCTTTTGGGGGTAACACCTGGAAATGCTCAGAGGTTACTCTTGGCTCTGCACTCAGGAATTACTCCTGGCAGTGTTCAGGGGGCCTATGGGATGCCAGGGATTGAACCCGGCTTGGCTACATACAAGGCAAACGCCCTCCCCACTGGACTTATTTCTCTGGCCCTAAATATATTTGTTTTGACTTTACTTTGAAATGATCACAAGTTTATAGGAAATTGCAAGCAAACAACAAACATGATCAGAAAGATTCTGTCGATAAAGTTCTTGGTGACATTTCACTTAGTTATAGAATCTATTAAAAACAGAAAGCATCATGAAATGATCCACAGAGTTTATTTAATGTATATGCACAAACACACAGCTTTTGTGTCAAAATACACTTTGCAGGTGAAATCCAGGCCATCAGACATACAAGGCAAAGGCTCTGTCATGAACTATACCCTAGTCTCACATGTGTTTGTAATCAAATACATTTTATTTTGGGCCTCTCAAACAGTGCTTGAAGAACCCACATGTCACCCCCCACAACACTGCGCCAACCAGGTCGGGTAGTCCAGTGCTCCAGGTTCAAGGGTCTGGGCCCTGCAGCACCAGGGGAGCAGCAAGGTCACCCTGGCAACGCTGGGGGCTCATGTGGGGCTGACCTCCGGCTAGTCAAACGTAACTGGCAACCAAGATCAAATATTTCCCCCAAGATATAACATGGGCAAATCCACCGGCCTCCAAACTCAAGTCTAAGTGCCAAGTTCTACATCCTTTTCCCGGCCTGGCAGCGGCTTATTGGACGCTGCACATGTGTGTACCTGAGCAGGTTTGCTCCAGCAAGCCGGAGATCTCAGGAGCAGGACTGTGGCCACCAGATCCAGGGGCTCGCTGTGCGTGTCTGGGGGTATGGGGGGCCGCCCGCCCACTTCTCTCTGTGTTTTGTTCCATGGGCCACACCCCGGCATGCTGAGGGGTTACTCTTGGCTCTGCACTCAGAAATCACACCGGGCTGGAGAGTACAGCGGGAGGGCATTTGCCTCGAACGAGACTGACCAGGATTTGGTCTCCGGCATCCCACATGGTCTCCTGAATACCAGCAGGAGCGATTCTGCACAGAGCCAGGAGTAAACGCTGAGCATCGCCAAGTCAGGCCCAAAAGAACATCAGCAACAACAATGTGTTCTAGGAGACAGAGCACGGATACAGGTTTACATCTCTCAACAAAAACAGGGTTCTGGGATGGTGGGGGTGTCCAGGGCCCTAGGACATTAGCCAGAGGCTCCGAGTCATATCCTGGACCAGGAGAAGGTTCAAAGGGCTAGTAAATGTGCTTTGCTTCCGTGGGACCAGGTTCGATTCCCAGCACAGCTCCTGCGCACCACAGGAGTGACCCGGAGCAACGCTCCACAAGCAGCCCCTGGGAACCGCGCGCACGTGGCCACCAACCCTCCATCCCACTCCAAGTGGCTGGCGTTCAAAACCTATTTAATGTCATCCATACTTGCTTCTGCTCTTTGTACCTGCAGGGTGCTTCTCTGTAAGACAGTCAGGACCGGGGCCCTAAATTGTGGGATGACACATCTGGAAAGCTGACAAGGGTCTGCGCTGGCCCAGGCGGAAGATGATCCAACCTCTTCCAGCGGTCCTGTGGCCCCTCCCACCAACCCCTACCCGATCCTCAGCCCCGCCCACAATACATTAGCCCCGCCCATAAATCACCAGCCCATCCCAGAAACCTTACTGGCCCCACCCACCAGTCCCCAGGCCCATCCAAGTCCTTGGCTCCACCCACCACCCCCTCAGGCCCCGCCCCAGGGCCCTCACCAGCCGCCTGCTGGGCAGGTCCGGAAGGCCATGGACGGGGTTGCTGGTTCTCACGTCTCTCGGCCCACCAACGTGCAGCACTTCTAGGGCAGTATACTTGCTGATTGCTTCCCTGCACTAGTACTCACAACAACCAGCTAAGACACTGCCAAAGAAACACTCACAGCGGCCCACCTCGCCGGCCCTGTGGTCAGAAGGAAACAGGAAGAGGCGGGAAGGGATGGCGCGCAGGAGCGGCAGGTGTGAACCCCCGGGTAGCCAGGTGGCCCGCAGCCCAGATGGCCCCCAACACTGCTGGCGGTGTGATCCCAAGCAGAAAGCAGAGAAAACTGAGAGGGAAGGAGGCAGCCAGTCATTGGCCAGCAACGAAAGCAGGTGGGCATCCTGTGCCTGCCCGGTGATGGCTGCCCAGGGACACGACAGCCCAAATCCCTGGTGGACGCAGAGCACAGAGGCTGCTTTGGTGACCGGAGTGGCACGCCTCGTGGGAAACGGCAGGAGGGTCCACTGTGGAATTCTGCAGTCCTGGAGAAAGCCCGGCTGCTCGCAAAGCTTCCACAGAGGCAGGGGGGAGGCCCAGACCCGGGACCCAGGGACAGTATCATAGTCAACTGACAGGTTTCAATGAGTTGGGGGCTCCTGATATGAGAGACCCCACCTTTAGCCCCCTCCTCGCCCGTCAGCAGTAAGGAAACGCCTCTCTAGCAGGTGTAGCCATTAACAAGGTGTAAGCCATTAACAAGGACAGCCCATAAACTGTCCAGCTCCCAGAATTACGACCCCACCCGTAGCTGTCCCCATAACCTCAAGCCAGCTGTCCTCTGTGGGCGTCAGCTTAACCATTAACGGCTTACTCTGCTTCTGTAGCTCGCTCTGCTGACCACGGCTGCCCCCTCCCTCACTGTACCCATGGTCTGAGGATGCGATGTTCGCTCGGATACACTGATCCTTACTGCGCTTGGGCCGTGAATACTGAGCCACTCTCCGCTTGGCTCACCAGCTTCTAACAAAGGCCCCACTGGCCTCTCTGGGTGGCCTTACCTGGGTCTCCCTGACAACATGTGCAAGCGAGGGGCAGCCCATGGCGGGGGTGAGTCTCCCGGAGGCCCGTATCAGAGGCTGCTGAGGAGCCGTGGGGCAGGCCTGGGGCTCTCCGTAAGAGCCTCACCTGGAGAGCTGAGTGGGATCCCGGCACCGTGTGGAGCTCAGCTCTAGAGACAATAACAAACAGGAAAGGGCCAGAGAGTGCAGGGGTGAGGGCACCCGCCTTGCACGTGGGGGCCCCAGTACATAGTCCCCGTTGGCTCAGCTGATGGCCGCCAGCACTGCCAGGAGTGATTCCAGAGCACAGACAGGGAGGGGTAAGAAAGCATGGTAGAACTTCCCCCTGTGGACACAAAGGCCAGTTTCCCAAGCTCTAAGTGCCCCATGCAGTGGACAGCAAACAGATGCTCAGAAAGGCTGAGAAGGGGGTACCTGGAGACCCCAACATTGGCCATTCTGTGTGGCCCTGCAGCCTGGACCTGGTTGGACCCGTCAGACCTGTCTGTCTGGCCACCACCCCAGCTGGGCCCAATGCCAGAGCCAGCCCCGGGGCTCTGTCTGCACCCACCTGCGGACAGACGTCCTCCCCTGCCCGATCTAGCCAGCCAGGCACTGGGTTCTTCCCTGGATCACTGGGATTCTGACCCTAGAGCCGGTGCCGAACAGATGGCAGAGGGGACAGCAGGGTTCTGGCCCCAGGACGGGGACGGGAGCCCCAGGCGACTGGCTCAGACTCAAGGCTGGTCTTCCCTGGGGGCTGCGTTTGGGGCCCGTGGCTTTACCCCAGCCCAGACAGGCTGCCCAGAGAACTTGCTAGAATCTGGAAGCAGGGGGACTCTGCTGTGCTCCAGTGCAGATAAACTCAGGGCGGTCAGGACCAGGGCAGAGGGCACCCGCCCCCCACTTCCACCCTGCAGTAGATGTAGCTGGGAGCAGAGCCCCAGGCACTCCTGCTGCTGGGAGTCCGGAGGCTGGGAACTGGGTCCGGCAGCATCTTGGATCCTTCACACCCCTAGAACCAGGCACTCTGGGGGCCGGAGCGACAGCGGGAGGGTGTTTGCCTTTGAATGTGGGCGACCCCCAGTTTGATCCCCGGCATCACATATGGTCCCCTGGGCACCACCAGGAGTAATTCCTGAGCATTGCTGGGTGTGACCCAAAAAGGGAAAAACAACAACAAACAAATCCCTCCCCCAATGAAACCAGGCAGAGGCAGCCCCAGGCTGTGGCCCCACTGTGAGCTGAAAGGTGCGGGTGAGCACTTGCAGGAGTGTCAGGCTCGGGCGCCCGGGGCTTCGTGCCATCCAGAGCCCCACACTCACCCCCAGAGCTGCTGCAGAGCAGAAGCCGCGGGCTGGGGGCTGCGGGCACCCTGACATCCATGGGTTATGATAACCAGGCTCTCAGGGGCGAAGGAGAGGCTTGGCTGGAGAGCGGCCTGCTGGGAAACGGGCAGGGAGCGCGGCAGACAGCGCCTCCCACAGGCACAAGGCGGCCAGGCACTGCCTAGGCGTGGCTCAGGGGCAGAGTGCCCGCCCCTGCTTCCATGCCGGGCCACCCCACACGCCTCAGAGAAATCTCAGCACCGCTCTGGGGTCCCCAGAGCCACCGTTCAGGCTGTGAACGCCCAGCAGCACTGCCAGGTGCGTGAGCCCTGATCATCTCAACAACCACCAGGGGAGGGGAGGGGAGGGAGGGAAGGGAGGGCAGGGGAGGGGAGGGAAATCCCCAAGCACCAGCCCTGCCAGCCTTGCCATCTGTGGGACTCCCCTGGGCTCAGACCAGGGAAGGCGAGAAGGCCCCAGTCTCAGGGCACTCACACACAAAGCGCTCTGGGAGGCTCTGGGCAAACATTTCCCAAGCCTGCTGGACAGGAAGTCCCGCCTCCAAAAGTGCAGCCGGGAATTTCTCCATGTACATACCAAGTCTCATGATTTGCAGCTGCGATGCCCCTTGAAGGAAAGTCACTGTGAGCGGAAGGTGGTGAGTCACGGAAACAAATGGGCCTGGTGGAGAGGGAACAGCAGAAAGAGGCCCCGTGAGCCGCTCCAGCGCCAGTCAGAGGAAGCCCATTCATCCCAGGTGGGTGGCGCAACAGTACGGCGCTTCCCTTGCACACAGCAACCAGATCCGGTCCCGGAACCCCACGTGGCCATGACCCCCACCAGGAGGAGTAAGCCCCGAGTACCACTGCGTGCGCCCCAAAGCCCAAGCAAAAAAATAAGTAATGAAGTCTCTGCGGCTGATGAGTTGGACCAGAGGGTTGGACACTTTCCTTGCAGGGGGCAGATGCAGGTTTGAACCCTGGCACCCCATATGGCCCGCAAGCCCCGCCAGGAGTGATCCCTAAGCACAGAGCCAGAGAAGCCCCGAGCACTGCCAGGTGGGGCCCCAAAAGCAACAAACAGAAAGAAGAGGGGTGGGGCCGGAGCGATAGCCCAGTGGGTAGGGCGTTTGCCTTGCACGCGGCCGGCCTGTGCCGGCCTGGGTTCGATCCCCGGCATCCCATATGGTCCCCGAGCACCGCCAGGAGTGATTCCTGAGTGCAGAGCCAGGAGTAACCCCTGAGCATCGCCGGTGTGGCCCAAAAAGAAAAAAAAAAAAAAAACAGAAAGAAGAAAAACACTGGTTCTGAGGGTCCCTCCCAGCCCCATCGGGTGCCCAGTGTTCAGGAGCTCCGTGCCCCAGGGGACATTCCAGAATGGTCACGGGGCACCGGGTGGGCTGGGGTCAGGGATGCTGCCCGCACACCCCGCTGCACAGGACAGACGCCGTACCCGGGAGTTATCCCACCCAGTACCAGGGACCGAGACGGAGAATGGAGCCACTAACCCGCAAATCTGTGTAAACGCTGGGGTAAATCATCCCAGAGTGAGTGGATGTGCCCACGTAGCGGCTCCTGGGTATCATTTGGGGGTCCTCTGGGACAGACCCCACATGGGCTGCTCCTGTCCGGCCTCCCCCACCCCCGCCCGCCTGCTCACTGGGCTCTGCAGAGCTGCTGGAGAAGCCCCAGACTCCTGGCAAGGCCTCAGCAGGTGTCCACCGCCCAGGGGCTTCTCCCGCCCAGATAAACAAGACTCTGTCCCACCCCAGCTGTCTTTCTGCGTTCCTGGACCGCCCCACCATGGCCACACACAGGCCGCCCCATTGAGTGCAGGGGTGGGACCGTCCCGGCCACGTGATGGGGAGACAAGGACACAGAGTACCCCCGGAACCCTGATAGATCCTGGTCAGACCCCACCCAGGGTTCCCGAGACAAGCTGTGGTGTGTGCATGTGTCCACGCACATGTGTGTATGAGCTCATGTGTGTGCATGTGTGCATGTACCCACGCGTGTGTGCATGTGCCCACACATATGCATGCATATGCTCATGTGTGTATGCATGGTGTGCATGTGTGTACATGCATGTGCTTATGGGGTGGGCACTGGGGTGCCCCAGGGTCCAGAGAAAAGAGCACTAGGGGAGTGGTAGGGCCCACGGGCTCCCAGTGCAGACCCACCGCGAGCCGGCTAGGGCAGCAGGGAACACAGCAGGGACAGGTCATCTGACCTCAGGAAGGGGACAGCCCAGAGTCCAGGGGACCCAGAGGCGTGGGGAGCCAAAACTGGCTCGTTCAGATGGCTTTGCCTCCCCAGTGCAAACACTTCTCATTTTCTGAGAATCCCGACCACAGCGAGGGCGAGAGGCCCCGTTCTGGGAAGTGCACCCCAACTGCTCAGAACCTTCCACAGCGCTGGCCACGAAGCTGCAGGTCACCGTCCCCAGAGGACGCTGAAGGGACAGGAGGGAGCACTCACCCCCCCACTCCTGGACAGTGAGAACCAAGTGACCACCAGCAACCCACCCCCACTGGGCTGGTCACTACAAACGCCCCAAAGGCCTTCCCAAGGGCAGTCTGACCCAGGGAAATGAGGGCTCCGCACTGAGCCCCGGGGGCGAGGGCTGGTGGGCCTTTGGGAAACGCGGAGGGACCCCAGCAGGCCGCCAGGGGCGCCTCCTGCAGAACCAGCAGGGGCAGAGGCTTGATGTCCCTGGGACACAGGGAAGTCACCAAGCCAAACGGACGTGGCCCCCAACCCTGCCAGCTTGTGACCCTCAAGCATTGCGCTGGGGGAGTCCCTGAACACCGTCACAGGTGGCCCTAAATAAGAAATAAAAAGATAAAACCAAGAGGTGTGTCCTGCAATTAATGACTAAAGGGGAAAAAATTGTCAGAGCCGGTGAGACAGTACGGTGGGGAGGGTGCCTGACCTGCACACAGCTGGCCCAGGGTCAATCCGAGACCCCGTAGGGTCCCCTAGCACTGAGCCAGGAGTCAGCCCCTGAGCACCATGTAAGATAGAGAAGGGACCAGTCTGACAACAGCAGTTGGAAATGGCGAAATGGCAAGAACTGAGAGTTGAAAATAGGTAAAGAGGGGCCGGAGCGATAGCACAGCGGGAAGGCATTTGCCTTGCATCAGACAACCCGGGTTCGATCCCCGGCATCCCCTGAGCATTGCCAGGAGTAATTCCTCAGTGTAGAGCCAGGGGTAAGCCCTGAGCATTGCCGATGAAGGCGCCGGCCCTTCACCCGGTTGCTCTCCGGGACTAGGCCTGGACCCCGCGGTCCTGCCTGAGGCCCAGCGCTGGCCCCTTCCTCTTCTTCATTCTTCCTGGTTCGAGGGGTCTCCGCTGCTGCCTGCCACAGAGCTGCTGAGTAATGCCCCTCCCCCACCACCTCAGAGAACTTCCTCCCTGGTGCCCATCCTATAAGCAGGAGCCCCTCACCCTCCAGGGGCAGCCATGGGGTACCCTGGGCCTGCAGAAGATATACTGCGAACTGAGGGGTGCGGACGGGAAAATCGGTGGGTGACAGAGAGGGAGGGAGGGAGAGGAGAGGAGAGGAGAGGGAGAGGAGAGGGAGAGGAGAGGGAGAGGAGAGGAGAGGAGAGGGAGAGAGGAGAGGAGAGGAGAGGAGAGGACAGGAGAGAGAGAGGAGAGGAGAGGAGAGGGAGAGGAGAGGAGAGGAGAGGAGAGGGAGAGGAGAGGGAGAGGAGAGGGAGAGGAGAGGGAGAGGAAAGGGAGAGGAGAGGGAGAGGAGAGGAGAGGGAGAGGAGAGGGAGAGAGAGAGGAGGAGGAGAGGAGAGGGAGAGGAGAGGGAGAGGAAAGGGAGAGGAGAGGCGCAGGAGAGGCGGAGGTGAGGAGAGGGAGAGGAGAGGGAGAGGAGAGGGAGAGGAGAGGAGAGGAGAGGAGAGGTGAGGAGAGGGAGAGGAGAGGAGAGGGAGAGGAGAGGGAGAGGAGAGGGGAGAGGAGAGGAGAGGGAGAGGGAGAGGAGAGGGAGAGGAGAGGAGAGGAGAGGAGAGGAGAGGAGAGGGGAGAGGAGAGGGAGAGGAGAGGGAGAGGGAGAGGAGAGAAGGAGAGGAGAGGGAGAGGAGAGGGAGAGGAGAGGAGAGGAGAGGAGAGGAGAGGTGAGGAGAGGCGAGGTGGGAGGAGAGGGAGAGGAGAGGGAGAGGGAGAGGAGAGGGAGAGGAGAGGAGAGGAGAGGAGAGGAGAGACGAGGAGAGAGGAGTGTCTTTTGGTTTAAGAATATGCAGGGGTGGGGCAGGGCTGGGGAGTCCGCCTCTGATAAAGCCAATGTTTTGTGTGTGTAGAGCTCTAGGCTGAATGCCAACGCACAAACCAAAAAATTCATATATATGAATTTTTATAAAAATGAATTATATATATGAATATATAAATATATATACACAATATATTTTATATAAATACATTTATATATATATAAATATATATATATATATATATATATATATAAAATAAGACAGACACACGGGACAGAGCTGCTACCAGCTCTCCCTGTGCTCAGCTGATCAGTCACCCAGGAGGGAAGGCAGGTTCTAGCCATGGCCCGCCATCCCAATAGAGCCTCGCAAGAAGCCAGAGGAACCCCACACCATGAGGGCCGCCATTTTCAACATCCGACTCCACAACTCATTAGAGCTCCACCCAAGAGAAAAGACGATCTCTCCCTGTTGCGTTCAGTAAATGCACAAGATGAGAGCCTACTACTGAGAGTATCCCACCCTCATGGCAGAGCCTGGCAAGCTACCTGAGTCATATTTGATATCCTAAAAACCAGTAACAATTATAGACCTCATTCCCATGACCTGAAGGAATGGTCTGAGGCTCTCCGTGTTCTTGAGCGAGCAGATGCCCTTGGCACACTAGCATGCAACAGGACGTATGGAGATGCTACTGGTGCCTGCTCGAGCAAACCGATGAACAACGGGAAGACAAGTGATACAAGTAAATATCACAAATTCATAAATATGAATTTGTTTGGTTTTGTTATATGCCTGACGCCCAGTTTACTGAACAAAACCCGCCCTACACACAGTCCCGGGACCCCAAGTAAAGAGTAAATTTGTTCTCTTTTGGCTTAAGCCAAAGGAACAAAACTCTCTGATCTTGAAATTCCAACCACTCTGAAGGCGACAGTGTGGTGGCAGGGGCGGGCAGAGGTTCCCGGGATCCTGCTTGGTCTTCCGCTCATTAGGACTCAGGCCTCCGGACCCCAGGACTGTGACACCGCCCTGCTTTACCAACCCCTGGGCCTGCTGAGCCTCCTGGCGGGGTGGGGACAGGCACTGGCTGGAAGCCCAGGCCCCGCCCAGCGCCCGTGAGCTCCAGCGTCCCGCGGGGTGCAGGTGTGCAGCACCCAGGTGTAGGAGCAGGTGGGAACATTCTACAGCTCAGCCACAGCGCACCCCCCCCAACCCTCCAGGCTGCCTCTCAGCCCTGCTGGTGAGATTCAGACTTCCCAAATTTGTAAATTTGCCCTTGGAACCCAGAAGGCTACGGCCCACCCAGCTAAGCATGGGCGGGGACACAGCAAAGTAACAGAACAGGGGCCTTGGCTGGAGCAAACCCCGACTTCCAGACCCCCTGACCCTGCACGCTACTCTGTCATGTTCAGCTCAGAGAGACAGGGCATGCGACAGAACCAGCACAGGGAACCGTCTACCAGGCACAGTTCCGCCCGCTGTCCCCACGCTGCCCCAGTGGCAATGGCAGAACATCCCCCTGGAAACACCCAAGGAGAATCCTGGAGACCAGGAATGATGCCCCATCGGGGAAGGGTCTGTGAGGGGGAGACTTTAGGGGTTTTCAGAGGCTGTCCGGGATCGTCTGGGGGACCCTGATGCAGTGACAGTCCCTGGCTTCCAGCATGCACCTCTCTGTCCCCAGAAATGACCCGCAGATTCCAGGGGCCTCGCTCATGCTGAGGCCATCCACGGAATCTTTCCCCAACCAGGGGTATGGCAGGGCAGGGATGGAGCCTGGGGGCTCAGGACGAACACCCCAAACTCCTGAAACCAAGTGCCTTCTGCTGCTGGGAAGTGGGGCTCCCCCTCGAGGGTCAGTACTTCCCTTGGACATAAGCTCCCAGCTTTTCTTTTTGTTTTTTTTTGGGGGGGGGTCACACCCAGCAATGCTCAGGGGTTATTCCTGGCTCTGCACTCAGGAATTACTCCCTGGCGGTGCTCGAGGGACCATATGGGATGCCGGGATCGAACCCGGGTTGGCGCGTGCAAGGCAAACGCCCTCCCCACTGGACTATCGCGCCAGTCTAAAGCTCCCAGCTTGAGGGTTCACTGAAACCCCACATCAAGTCTGGGAGACAAAGATGAGCGCCAGCACGAACCAAAGTGTGAGTGACTCCTGGGGAGACGCAGCCAGGACCCTGCTCCCAGGACCCTGCTCCCGCCGAGTGACTCCTGGGGAGACGCAGCCAGGACCCTGCTCCCAGGACCCTGCTCCCACAGAGTGACTCCTGGGGAGACGCAGCCAGGACCCTGCTCCCAGGACCCTGCTCCTGCCGAGTGACTCCTGGGGAGACGCAGCCAGGACCCTGCACCCAGGACCCTGCTCCCGCAGAGTGACTCCTGGGGAGACACAGCCAGGACCCTGCTCCCAGGACCCTGCTCCCAGGACCCTGCTCCCAGGACCCTGCTCCTGCCGAGTGACTCCTGGGGAGGCGCAGCCAGGACCCTGCTCCCAGGACCCTGCTCCTGCCCGAGTGACTCCTGGGGAGACGCAGTCAGGACCCTGCTCCCAGGACCCTGCTCCCGCCGAGTGACTCCTGGGGAGACGCAGCCAGGACCCTGCTCCCAGGACCCTGCTCCCGCCGAGTGACTCCTGGGAGGAGCGCAGCCAGGACCCTGCTCCCAGGACCCTGCTCCTGCCCGAGTGACTCCTGGGGAGACACAGCCAGGACCCTGCTCCCAGGACCCTGCTCCTGCCGAGTGACTCCTGGGAGACGCAGCCAGGACCCTGCTCCCAGGACCCTGCTCCTGCCGAGTGACTCCTGGGGAGACGCAGCCAGGACCCTGCTCCCAGGACCCTGCTCCTGCCGAAGTGACTCCTGAGGAGACGCAGCCAGGGCCCTTTCCCGCCGACACACAGGAGACCACTGCCATGAGTGAGCAGCTGCTCAGGAGAGAGAGACGAGTCCGCAGGAGACTCAGCGTGCCGGGGTCCACAATCAAGTTATTTCGCTACTCACACAGACCTCGACTAACTGAGCTAAGCCATGAAGCTCAGTCAGAGATAAACAATGCCTAAACAGCAATTGGAAAATACAGTAATGAAACTGGAATGAAAGTGGCAGGACCGCTCCCTCCCTCTCTCTCCTCTCTCTCTCCCCTCTCTGTCTCTCTCTACTCTGTCTCTCTCTCCTCTCTGTCTCTCTCTCCTCTCTATCTCTCTCTGTCTCTCTCTCTCTTCTCTCTTTCTGTCTCTCTCCTCTCTCTCTGTCTCTCTCCTCTCTCTCTGTCTCTCTCTCTGTCTCTCTCCTCTCTCTCTGTCTCTCTCTCTCCCTCTCTCTCTGTCTCTCTCTCTCCTCCCCCAGAACCTTGCCACTTCTCACCCAAGTCTAGGACAGAGTGGGCCAAGAACACGCCCGCTTGCTGAAGGCCTGGGTTTGATCCCTGGCACCACAGACCCCCAGAGATTGAGCCCAGAGCCCAGAGCGAGAGGACCCCCTGACGACCATGGAGCGTGCACTCTCCCACAAAACAGACTCAAGGAAAACGTACCCACCTCTGGCCATTTCACTGTACCGTGATGCGTGGGCAGGCAGTAACGGGCAGTCCAGTCCCAGCTGCTGACCAGCACCGCGCACAGGCTGGGGTGGGCATAGGAAGGGCAGAGACCCACGCCAAGCCAGAAAGTGGGTTCAGAGGGGTCATGCCCAGCCAGTATCACTGAGGAAACGAGAAGTGAGCCCCATCAGTGCTGTTCTCTGTGCTTCCTGCTTGCTTCAAGGCAGCGCCTGACCAGTTAATGTGACATGGACGTAAGGGAGAAGCGGGAGAGTTGGCCTCCGGTACGGTAACTGGGCTGCAATGGAGACAGTTCACAGAAAGGAAAATAATTAACGCCCCGGGTGCACAGCCACGGCTGGCGTTTCTGGAAGAATTTGGGGAAGGTGTGGCCGCATGGGAAGGCGCCGCAAGGAGCAGTGAGGCGGACGCTTGCGTTTTCTCCAAGTCAGCATGGACTGATGGGATTTCTTTCTGGGGGCTGAAAAGGAATGAAACTTGGGAGTATCGTGGGATGTTTTGGGTGGGCTAGGGTGGTCCTTGGTGGATGCCAATGTGGGGTGCAGGTGGGCCAGGGGCGTGAGCATGAGACGGAAAGTAGAGTTTGAGGGTAAATTCATCCCGGTGGGAAGCATGAGTTGGGGTCCCCTGCAGCTCGCCCCGTCCTCGGACGCCGCACCCAGCTTTACCTGGAGGGAGGTGTCTGGTCATGAAGGCGTCATGGTGGTCCCAGGTGTCTGACTCCCGCCCTGGGCCCGTGGCTCTGGGGGGCCAGGGTCACTCTTCACAGCACCTGTTAAGAGGTGGGGGACCGGCACCGCATCCCTCTGAGCCATTCCCTGCGGCTGGCGTGGGCACTGCCCAAACGGAGGCTTTCATCACAACATGGTCAGAGTTTGGTCTTTCAGAAACTGAAACTGAACAAAGCGCATTATGGAACACCCCAAATAGAGCCCGTTCTGACACCCCCAAATAGAGCCCGTTCTGACACCCCCAAATAGAGCCCATTCTGACACCCCCAAATAGAGCCCGTTCTGAGGACTTGGGCTGTGGGCAGGCAGTAACTGAGCCCGGAGAAGCAGCTGCGTGCTGGAGTCCACAGTGACCAGTCCAGGGCATCACACCCCAACCTCTGTGGCACCAGGTGACTTTGTCGGCCCCGGTCCTGTGACCATGTTACTTCCTGGATGGCCTAGGCTCAAGTTAGCCCCTCTCACCTGTCCTCCTCTCCTGGGCCCGGCCTGTCCCTCTCCCCCTCCCCCAAATCAACCCCTCCAACTTCGAAGCCTCACGAGGTAACATCAGCATAAGTGAAAGTTCCACTGAAGTCAGACATGAAGCAGAGGTCTCTGCCCCTGACACCACGCCCTGGTTCACCTGTCATTTACTTTATCCCGCCCCTCTGTGACCTAGGCCCCACATCACCCGCTTTTCTGGGTGATGAAGCAAACCCAGGAAGGCGACAAGTCTTGTTTCCAAATTCCTTGTGACGGGACAGGACCGACAGAAGGCAGGGCCTGGGCCTGGTGAGGCCTGGAGTTAGAGACGCGTCTGGAGGAAGGGGCGGGCCTAGAGGCGGGGTCTGGGTGGGGCGTGGATTGGAGGCGGGGCACGTGCTCCCAGAGGTTTGGGCCAAGTCAGCCTCAATGGAGAGGGAGTCTCAGACCCTGCTGGGGCCACCGACCCCAGGCTAGGGGTGAGGGTGCACCTCATTCCCAAGGATTCCTCCTTGGGATCCAAGCAAGCAAGTCTTACAGGCTCCCTGCACCCATGGACACGTATCCAAAATAAAAGGTCCGAATCCCCGGCCCTGGTCACTCATGGTGACCAGACTGTGGGCACCTGGCGTCCACTCTCACTCAGTGGGAACAGCCCCTCGGTCTCTACCCCACTGCGGCGTCTCTACCGCACTGTGCCTTCTGTCGCGCTCAGCCACTCAGCTCTGCCCACTCCCCCCTCCCTAGAACCCTCCAGAGACTACTCCACCACCCTAAGAGAAGCACGAATAAATACCTGATGCCTCCTCACCGGTCACAATCTCGGTCCCTCTCCCCAGGTCACAATCCAGGGTGCAGGTCCCGTTCGCATCCTCAGAACTGTCTTGGGTCACACGGGGAAGAGCTGCCATCCGGCTCTCCCTAGCTCAGCTGACCATGAGGCACCCAGGAGGGAAGATGAGGTTTGGTCCCAGCCCATCACCTCAGTAGGGCCTCAGAAGCAGCCAGAGGAAACTTCGCCCACCATAATCGCCACCATTTTCAAGGTCTGGACTCCACAGCTCATCAGAGCCTCACCCAGAGAGCAGCTCATCTCAAGCCCGATCACCTGATCACCAGAGCAGCTGATCACCAGAGCCCACACAACAGAGCAGCCGAGTTCAAGCCCAGGTAGGCAGTTCTCAGAGGTGAAAATCACCGGGCATTTGTGAAGATGGAGCTGGGGTCCTCCTTCCTCTCTCTGTCCTGTCTGGGAGGCCTGGTGACCCACCCACAAACTGCCTCAGAGCTATCGGCCATCATGCAGAGACTCAGACACACGGGGAGAGCTGCCATCCGGCTTTCCCTGAGTACTGCAAGCGGCTGAGTGGTACATTAGACTAGTGGAGCCAATCACGTTCTAGAAACTCAGAAAGTAAATTCAAGAACAGAATTTGGCCAGATTCCCCCATAACCAAGAATAGGGGAAAAAATGGATTCACCAATAATGTTGCCATGTATGTGCTTTAACGGTCAATACAATCAGGGCCAGCTGAGGGAGCAGGCATGGGGGTTGGGGTGGGTGGGAAATGAGGGTCTTTTGTGGTGGGAACACACTGGTGGTGGGAGTGGTGTTGAAGTACTAATCTTTCTATCAGCAGTATACGAAAACCTTTTTACTTTGTAAATCACAGTGTTTCAATTAAAAAAAGGGGAAAAAACTGCCGTGGGCTCCAACCAGCCGAGTCCCCAAAACTACAGAGCATTTATTAGCTGTTACATTTCCTGTCCTGCCCCTCGAGGTGTTGCAGGTGTGGCTCTGGTGCCCAGCTGCATCAGCAGGTGGCAGACAGGAGACAGGCTTGTCTACCCCCCAGGGGCTCTGCCCTGTGGGCCCTGGATGGTTGATGGTCTGACATAGAAAAAGACTGGGCCCCCCTGGGATGAAACCAGAGCCACAGCAGAGCCTGGCAAGCTACCCGTGGTATATTCATAGATATGCCAAAAACAGTAACAATAATGGACCTCATTCCCAATGAATGGAGACGATACTGGTGCCTGCTCGAGCAAATCAATGAACAACGGGAAGACAAGTGACAAGTGACATTTCCTGTCCTCTCTCAGATACAACATTTTACAGCATTCCTGAGTCTAGTGCCCACTCCAGCAGCCATCCACCCATCCATCCACTCATCCATCAACCTGTACACCCACCAACCCACCCATCAATCAGACTCTGCATCTGCCCGTCATTCACCCCGCATCCATCCATCCATCCATCCATTCATCCATCCATCCATCCATCCATCCATCCATCCATCCATCCATCCACCTACCCACCCTCCTCCATCCAATCACCATCCTTCAGTCCATCTCTGATTCCACCCACCCATCCATTCATCCACCTCTATGTGTTTACCTACCCCCCATCCCTGCAGGTCCATCTACCAATACACCCCCTGTATCTTCTGACCTGCCCAGTCCAACATCCACCTACCCACCCACCCTGAATAGCTCATCCCTACACTGACCCACCCACACTTACACCCACCCACCCCTACTCCCATTCATCCACCACCCATCCCTCCATAGACCCACCCATTCACCCACCCTCTCTTCATCTACCACACACCCATCACGACATCCATCTCCACCTAATCGTCCACCTACCTGCCTACCCACCCATCATCCATCACCCATCCACTTTCCCTCTACGTACCTACCCACCATTTTTGTTCATCCACCAACCAGCAGATATTGAACGACACCTGTCCATGCTAGCTCAGCACTGTCGCCTCTGTGCCCAGGACCCAAGAAAACTCTTTTCCACTTCCTGCTTTCCCTCAGGCTATCCCACACACTCTGGGCAACTTCCCCCATCTCCTGATACCGTCTAATCACTGAGACCCCTCCGCTGCCCTGACTCCTACACACCAGGTTCCCTAATCCACTACCACCTCCAGTGGGGTGTCCAGTGGGCATATGATTGCAACCCACCAGAATCACAAACTTCATTTCACCCAAGGTTCCATGGTTCCGACTATGCTCACAGGCAGTCATCAGGGTCCCTTTGGCTCCATCTGTCTCTACACAGCCAGCTCACAGGGCTGAGGATACACAACGGTGACAGCTGCAGACGCCTAAAGGTGCCAACTGAGCCCCTCTGGACTCAAGCGCCGGCAACCAGCACCCACATACCCTGCAGAGCTGGCGCCGCCTGGCCTCACCTGTCACAGGACCTCAGGGGTTCCCTGGACATTCCCCTAATGCACCCACCAAGGATGTGTCCTTGTTGCCCTTCAGCCGGGAAGCCCCCACCCCAGCCCCCTTACCTCTGGTGACTCGGGAAGCCCCCGCCCGGCCCCTTACTCTGGTCACTTGGCCTCCCCTGCACTCCTGACTCACCGCACTGATCCCAACCTGGCACTGTTTAAGGGTCGGTTTAGTTGGTCTATGGCCTCGCCCACTGCTCCTGCCCACATCAGGGGCTGAACACCACAGCCAGGAGTCGCCCGGCTGCCTCAGCCTCTGGATGCCAGACCAGCCCCAGTGCTCAAGGCAACCAGGCAAATGTTTGCTGGATGGACACGCCAGGCCTGTCTCACTCTGCTGCTCTTAACGCTGGCCCTCAGGCGGTGAGCAGAGTCCTGTCCACCTGCTCCTCTTCCTCCGCCTTGGTGCCCAGGGGCCAGGCAGTGAGGGGGGCTGCACAGGGCAGCTGCTTGGAGAGGGACTTGAGGCTGATGGGGCCGACCATCATTGGTCTGCGCTTTACACAAGCGCAAGGGGTTGGGGCAGGAAAGTCTGATCGTGGGGTTGTCAGGCTGCAGGTCGGGGGCTAGTGGCAGGGAGGAAGCTGGACGGGCAGGTCCTGCCAGCCCTGGGGCTTGAACGAAGAAATGAGCTGGCAACCTACATGGCCACACGTTTGGCATCACGTGCTGCGGCCCCGGGACCCTGTGTCTGGACAGGCATCACAGGCCAGGACCCAGGCTCAGGGGGCGCGGCTGTTTGCGCGGCGTCTCAGGCTGGGAAAGGCGGCACTGGCTGTTCCACCGGGTGACAAGATTCTAGCAAAGCGCGGCCCTGGACGCTGCCTGGAGGCTACAGGAACGAGGGAGTGTCCAGGGGGCAGAAGGGTGGGATTCCTGGGTCAGTGCCTCAGGTTAAGGCACCCCTCAGAGACACCAGCCACGCCGCGGGAAGGGTGTGTGTGACCTGCCAAGCACCCTCCAGCTTCTGGCTGGAGCACAAGTGCACTTTCTCCATCTCCTGAGATTTTTGACAGCTGCCTCGGGCCACCCCACTTCTGGGCAGTAAAGGCCTATTCTGCACCCTGAGAGCAGCGAGCCCTCCTGCTCACAGCAGTGTTAAGACTCAGGCAGTGCAAACACGCAGCAAATGAAACCCTTTCCCGCCACGGGGGGGCAACAATGCGTCTTTTTGGGTCACACCAGGCGATGCTGGGGGCCAAACACGGGTTGGCCGTGTGCAAGGCAAACGCCTCTCTCAATTTACTGTAACAACCCCACCCCAAGCGTATTTTGCTGCTGTTTTTAAAAGCATTCTCCTTAGCACCAGGAGCCACACAACCCGCGCCCACTAGCATCAACAATCCTGGTCTTCCCTTTCACCGCCGCTCCGTCTCCTCCCTGGGCACTTTCAGGAAGAGGAGACGCGCGCGGCGTTTACCTGCGCTCACCTCGGCTGCGCGGGGCGGGTCGCGAGGGTTCCAGACCCTCGTCCCAGGGTGGGCTCGGATGCGAGACTCCCCAAGTCCGTGAAGCGCCCGGATCTGCTGCGAGGTGCGAGCCGGAGCCGCTGGCTCGGGCAAGCCCAGACACGTCCCGACAGAGCTCGCCGCGCGCTCCTCCTGCGCGCACCGTCGCTGGTCGGCGCCGCGTCTCCGCAGCGCGCTTGGGCACCGGCGGCTCGGCGGGGCCGGGTGGGCTTCTGCTCCCCAGGAGAGGGCAGGGCCCGGGTGAGCAGTGGGGTAGCGCCCGCCGTGGAGGCTCCCAGCGCATGTTGGGGGGCGAGTCTCAGCGGCTGGTGAGCCTCGCTCGTCCCAGGACAAGGTTCCCAGAACCGCCGTTCAGAGTCCGAGACTCCCAGGACCTTTCCGGGAACTCCTGGCCCCTCCGCGGTAGGACCCCAGAAATCTGGAGGGGACGGATAGAGTGTCCCGTGGGAAAGTGAACTGCAACACGGGGGCGCTCTCGTGGGGAGAAGGGGGAATCCCGCGAAGGGCAGAGGGTCTGTAGCGCCCATCTCCACCACCGAGCGCACGACGGTGCGCCCCGAGCGCACGACGGTGCCTCCACAAGCTGGATTCTGAGAAATGGAGGAGGGCAGCGAGGGCGAGGAAGGGAGCCCCGCCTCCACAAGCCGCACCCCAAGTTCCGGCGCCGCTGGCCGTGGGGTAACATCGTTCCACGCGTCTGCAGGAGGCGGGCGGGGGCTGTGCTCTGGCCGGGCGCGGCTCAGCCCAGCATCCAGGGGCGCCCCCTTCACCCCCCACCCCCACCCCCACCGATCGGTCTTAAACGCTGGAGGATGAGTCTGGGCGCATCATCGCCGGGAAGGGCCTTGGTGTGGGCGCTCCCACTGCAAGTTCACAAGTCCCGCGCGGGTCAGGACATCCTCGGGTGGCGGCGACGCAAGAGCCTAAGGGAAAGGAAAGCAGCAAGGAACTCCCCAGCCACCGCCCTCCGCAGCCACCTCCGAGCCCCCAGAGTCGACCTGGGAGGGCGGGGCCGGGTGGAACGGAGTGGCCCAGACAAGCTACACAGCCGGGAGCCGGATCCCAAGCCGGAAGGGGGCAGTTACTCCTGTCTGCCTGCCCCTTGGTTATTGCTGGACTGAAGTCCTTCCACCAGGAGCACCCCACCTTACCGGTATCTGAGCAGCCAACTCACCCTCCATTCACGCTGGGGTGGGAGAGAGCACAGTGGGGAGGGGCTTGCCTCAGACCTACTATACACTGTCCTCACCAGGAGTGATCCCTGAGCGCAGAACCTGGAGTCACCCGAAAACCTGAAAGGGAGAGAGGAGGAGGGAGAGAGAGGGAGAGAAAGAGAGAGAGAGAAGGAGAGAGGGAGAGAGGGAGGGAGGAAGGGAGGGAGAGAGAGAAGGAGAGGAGGCACCTGTAGACACCTGAGGGGGCCTTCTGCTTCATTCCCAAGACCCCCCACGTGACTCTGGCACCCGGGAGGCTCCAGGCTCTGGTGAGGAGACAACAGAACAGTCTGATTCCTCCTCTGTGTTTATTATTATTATTCACTTGTATCACTTGTCTTCCCGTTGTTCATTGATTTGCTCAAGTGGGCACCAGTAACGTCTCCATGCATCCTGTCACATGCTAGTGTAGCCCAAGGGCACCTGCTCGCTCCAGGAACATGAAGAGCCTCAAACCATTCCATCAGGTCATGGGAATGGCGTCTCTAATTGTTACTGGTTTTTGGCATATCAAATACAACACGGGTATTTTGCCAGGCTCTGCCGTGCGGGTGGGATACTCTTGTAATAACCTCTCATCTTGTGCATTTATGGATGAATAAAGATCAGCTTTATTCATTGGGGAAAGATCAGCTTTTCTGCTGGGTAGAGCATGACGAGCTGTGGAGTCCGGATGTTGACACCTCACTACGCATTAGCCATAACATTTGCCATAAATCATTTGCCAAAGCTATCTATTTGCCAGAAGTCGTTTGCCATAAATAGCCAATCATTGGATTGGATATTATTATTTTTTTTTTTGGGCCACACCTGGCAATGCTCAGGGGTTACTCCTGGCTCTACACTCAGGAATTACTCCTGGCAGTGCTTGGGGGACCCTATGGGATGCCGGAGATCAACTCCAAATCAGCTGAGTGCAAGGCAAATGCCTTCCCTGCTGGACTATGGCTCTGGCCCAGAATCTCATTTCTTTTTTCTTTTCTTTTCTTTTTTTTTTGCTCTTTTTTTTTTTTTTTTTGCTTTTTGGGTCACAGCCGGCAATACTCAGGGGTTTCTCCTGGCTCTGCACTCAGCAATTACTCCTGGCGGTGCTTAGGGGACCATATGGGATGCCGGGATCGAACCCGGGCCAGCATGGGCGGCCGCGTGCAAGGCAAATGCCCTACCCGCTGGGCTATCGCCCCGGCCCCAGAATCTCATTTCTTAAAGCCTCCTTTTTGTGGGCGCGAGCCTGTCCCCTAGGGTCAGGCCTCCCCAAGTCCCATCCAGCACCCGGCAGAAGCCTGTAAGTTACAAACAAGAGGGTTGGAGAAAGGGCTCTGGGACAGGCTGCCCCTTGCATCCCCCCAACTGCCAAACAGCCCCCCACACCCCCCGCGCTAACTAAACTCGGCTTGAGAACCTGCCTGCCCCCCTCATCCTTGGATCCATCTTGAATTTTGTGAAGGACGCCCAACCCCAGGGCTAGAACACGTGACCCTCGTCACAGACAGACACTGCCCTGGAGGGTGACGTGCCGTTCCCTTCGAGTCATCCCTCACCGGCTAGAATCACATGATGCGACCCTGAGGCGGGTCTGACCCTAGCCTGGGTGACAGAGGACAGACAAGAGCCGTCAGCTGCAGCCAGCCATCCTCAGTGGGGTCTGCAATGGCCGCTTGGGAGTGGCTCTGGGTCTCTTGCCCCTAAGACAAGACCCAGGGACGTGGCTGCAGATTGCACCCTGATTTGGGGGGAGGGGTGAAGGGTGTTTTGCATGGAGTGGGGCTGACTGTGCCAGGCTGGCTTGCTTGTGCCCGTGCCAGGGTGCCGCCTGCTGCAGGGAATCCCCGGGTACTGACAAAGCCCTGAGATCAGCAGACACAATCCTCCACACTCTGAATAAGGAAGCCCGACGGCTGGTGAAGAAATCGCCACGAGATAAAAAATAGCAGCGAGCTCAGAAGCCAGAATTCTGTGCGAAGGGAAGAACGGGGCTGATTCACGCAGCGCTGACGGGGCTCCTCCCTCTGCCTGGCCCTGCTCCCCGCACCCCAAAAGCACTCCCGCAGGCAGAAAGGGCTCCTGGGCCGGCGGCCCACTCTGCTCCGGCTTTCAGGCCTTGCTGGGTCTTTCACGGCCCCCTGAAATGCCAGTTCGTGCCCCTTTGGCAGACCCCAAACAGTCTCAAATGGTTCCAGCCCAATGCCCACTCTGACGGCCAGTGAGGTCACAGTGGCCTTGGCCACAAGGAAGCCCAGAACCCAGGACACCCCCCCCCCCCAGTAGCATGAGGGTTTCAGAACCGTCCCTTTATCCTGAAAAGACCATGCACAAGGCTTGTTGATGGCTGAGCATCAAGTTTGTCACTTGTCACTGTCCTCCCGTTCATCGCCGATTGGCTCGGGGCGGGCACCAGTGACGTCTCCATACGTCCTGTCACATGCTAGTAGAGCCCAAGGGAACCTGCTTGTTTAAGGGACATAAAGAGCCTCAAACCATTCCATCAGGTCTTGGGAATGAGGTCGATAATTGTTACTGGTATTCGGCATATCAAATACAACACAGGTAGCTTGTCAGGCTCTGCCGTGCGGGTGGGATACTCTAGTATTCACAAGTTTGTTTACAAATAGAATTTTGATTTTAAAAAAAGCACTTCGTTTTTTGTCTTTTAAAGTCACACCTGGTGATGCTCACGGGTTACTCCTGGTAGTACTCAGGGGACCATATGGGATGCCAGGAATCGAACCTGGGTTGGCCGTGTGTAAGGCAACTGCCCTCCCCACTAAGCTATCGCTCTGCTCCCACCCCCAAAAATGCACTTCTAAAAATTTAAAAATAAAGGGGCTGGGTGATAGCCCAGTGGGTAGGGGCGTTTGCCTCTGCATGCGGCCAGCCCATGACAGCCCGGGTTCGATCCCTGGCATCCCATATGGTCCCCTGAGCACCGCCAGGAGTAATTCCCTGAGTGCAGAGCCAGAAGAAACCCCTGAGTATTGCCGGGTGTGACCCCCAAAAAAAATTAAAAATAAAAAAAAAGAATAACAAAACCCAGGGCACATGGATACAGCCATGAGCTCGGGCTCCTCTTGCTCTCTGGAAGGTGTGGAGGTGCCTACGTGAGGCAGAGAGTGAGACCCCAAGCTCCACCCAGAGACGGGACAGAGGGAGGCGCTTGCCTTGCCTGGGGCTGACTAGAGTTCAAGCCTCAGCACCTCGATCATAAGCTTCTCAAGCCCTACAGGAGTGATCCCTGGGTACAGGGCCAGGAGGAATCTGACTCTGTACCACTCCCCCAAAAAGAAACAAATGTCCAGGGGTCGGAGCAATAGCACAGCGGGGAGGGCGCTTTGTTTGCCTTGCAAGTGGTCAACCCGGTTTGATCCCGGCATCCCTTATGGTCCCCTGAGCTTCTCCAGGAGTAATTCCTGGGTGAAGAGCCAGAAGAAACCCCCTGAGTGTCGCCGGGTATGACCCAAAAAAGAAAAAAAAAGTCCATTTTGAGGGGCCGGAGTAATGACAGCGCGAGCGGGAGGGCGTTTGACTTGAACACGGCTGACCTGGGTTCGATCCCCAGCATCCCGTAGGGTCCCCCGAGCAGTGCTAAGATTAATTCCTGAGTGCAGAGCCAGGAGGAACCCTAAGCATTGCTGGGGGCATGGTGGGGGTGTCCCTGGAACATCCCGAGAGACAGAAATGCTTGAAACCAGATGAGAGTCGCGCATCGCTTCAGCCTGTGGTTGGTGGCTGTGAAGTCAGCCGTGCCTCAAGCAGAGCTCTCAGACTGGCCGTGGTGCTGCCCGGCGTGCGGCTGTGGGGGAGTCCGGGCTCACTTGCCACCACTTCTCACCGGAAGCAGAGCAGGTCTGGGTAGGGGGTCTCTGGGTTCCCAAATGCAGCCTGTCTGGGGAGGCATCTTTGGCCACGGAGACAGCACGTGCCAGGGCGTGAGCACCGTGCTGCAAGTCTGAAGACTGTTTCCTAAGGTCTGATGGCCCGTGCCCGGGGGCACACACCCAGGTCTGGCTGCCCTCAGCTCAGCAGAAACCCAAGGGGGTTCTTGAGCCCAGGCGGGCTCTATCCCAAAGGCTTCCTGCCATGACCTGGTGCGCTGCCCCCGGTGCCCACAGAGTGTGGGAGAAGGTGCCTGCATTGGCTTAGCTGCAGGGCCCAGGTCTGTCAAGGTCACTGTGACCTCCACGCTGGAGCCCGGCCCAGGTTCCCCGAGCACAGCCAATCCCGCTGGCCTTGGACATAGGCTGTCCCTTCCCAGGGCCACTCTTGGGGGTCCCTGCCCTTAAATCCCCTCCCCCTCCCACCTTCTCAGTCTCCACTGACCTTTCCTCTCTACCTTCCCCACCCCCATACTGGGGGACCCCAGGACTCTCCACTCCCTGGATAACCTGTATACTGACAGCTCCGAATCAACCTCTGAAGTGACCCCCGACCCCTGCACTCTCACAGCAGCCCTGACCCCCTGGCCCCTGCACTCTCACAGCAGCTGTCCACCCTCTATCTCCCGGATGTGAGGCAGGAATCTGAAAACGTGCTAGACCCCCAAACTAAACCCACACCGGGCCCCCATCTCTGCCTCCTTGGGGTCTCCCCCATCTCCACGCTCGGCCACTGTGGCGGAAACCGTGGCCCCGTGGCCCCTCTGCACCACTGCCACAGGCTCTGTCTCTCCGCTCATGGCCGTCCCGGCAGCAGCCACCAACCCCTTGTCCGGCCGCACCCAGCCATGTTTCCCGCCCCTTCCCTGCTTGTCACATCACCGTCCACCCAAGCCAGCATTTTCCACGCTCCTGGCACTGCTCAGAGCCCCCTGAAAGCTGGCTGAGGGTCCTTCACGGCCTGGCAGGAGGCTGATCGGGCAGCCCCGTCCCGTGGCCCCTCACCTCTGCAGTCCAGAGCCTTCTGTGGCCTCGGGGTGTGGCATGGGCCTCCCCCACTCCCCGCTCGTGCTCCCCCCCCCCCCCTGGACCGGAGCTAAACTAGGGACAGACAGACAGACACTCTCACCCCTCTCTGCAGCCTGAGAACTGCCAGCTGGATGCTGGGGCCAGCCCCAAGGGCAAGTGGGGCCAGTGCCCGTCCTGGGCCTCGTCTGGAGGAGTGTCCTCCTGCTCTGGGCTCTGCCTGTCACCCGTTATTTCTGAAGCAGACTCTGAGGCGAGACAGAGAGAAAGACCGTGGAGCCCAGACCTGCAGGACTGGGGGAACGTTCTCCGGTAGAGGCGCTCCATAGCCAGGCTCTGGAGAAATGCAGACACGGGGGGGCTGTGATGGACAGTGACCAGGACAGCTGTCCCCATACGGACTCGACTCACGGAGCACCAAGACAGCACAGAAAGAGCCAGAAAGGCTCCCACCCCTCTTCCAGCAGTGAGCCGAGAGTTCCTGTCCCCGCTCTTTCCGGAAATAGGAAGGAGGCTTGCCAAGGCCCCGGGGTCCAGTGAGAGGGGCAGAGGGCACTCACGGGCATCCCCTGGGCAACATATCCCACCTCTGGGGTCCTTGGGACCTGGGAGGCAGAGAAGCAAAGCGACTGGGAAGAGCAAACGACATACAGGCTGGGGAGCACTGGAGGGTCCCGGCAGATGGAGGGTCCATGCACGCCACTCGCCTTCTCTCCAAAGAGGGGTGTGCAGGCAGGGAAGCCTGAGCCCGGGCCGGGCCTGAGCAGAGGCTTTTGCTGCCGGCAGCCTGGGGGCAGCGGGGTGAAAGCGGGTGGGGGTGCAGGGTCCCGGCCGGACACGTGCATGGGGACAGAGGCTCAGGTCCTTCCTCCTCCTCCCTCCGTTTGGAAGGAAAATGGGGTTTGTGTTAAAGGAAAGGAACCCGCGTATGCCTGGGCGATGCTGTAGTGAATAGCCGTGTGGATCGGCTGTTGCTCAGTGCTCAGGGGCCGCAGTGTTTGGCCGCGGGCAGCTTTGTACCACCAAGGGGCAATGCCCATTGTGCCACAGGGCCTTGGGGTGTGGGATGCTCTGGCCACCACCAAAACTTGGGACCCTGAACATTTGAAAAATGAAGAAATGCAAACTAGGATTAGAAAAATACATTAAAAACGACTCAGAAGTGCTCACCTTAGGGCTGGAGGGAAATACAGTGGGTGGGACGTTGGCCTTGCATGTGGCTGACCTGAGTTTGGTCCTGGCACCCCCTAGCGTTCCTGAGCACAGGGCCAGACTGATCTGAGCACAGCCCGGGGTGACCCTAAGTCCAACTCTAAATACTCTTTTCTTTTAGAGTTTAAAGGACACGTGTGTATGTATGAATTTTTCTACTACACACAAAGCCAGAGGCAATTGGAGTGTGTGATTTATGAGAAATGGTGTCTACAACAGGAATGTGGACCTGGACGTGGGTGCTGAAACGCTGGCCAGGCAAGCGTGAGATAGTGAGTTGGATCCCCAGAGCTGCCCACATGCAGCCAGTACTCTGGCCAGGCAAGGACGAGATGGTGAGTTGGATCCCCAGAGCTGCCCACATGCAGCCAGCACTGACTGTCGTGGTGGTTCCTCTGTCTGGGACATCTGGCCCAGCCCAGAGTGTGTGATTCCCAGAAACCATAACCAGGTGTGTAAAGGTACTGATTGTGTGTGTGTGTGTGTGTGTGTGTGTGAGAGAGAGAGAGAGAGAGAGAGAGAGAGAGAGAGAGAGAGAGAGAGAGAGAGAGAGAGAGAGAGAGAGACCCCAGTCACTGCAGCAAGAAAACAAAGAACAGCAGGAAGGAGAATGAGGGCAGGGCAGGGTTTGGGATCAGGCAGGAACAGGAGCTCTGGAGGCCTTTTTCCATACACAAGGTCCAGGAGAAGCGCCTTCACCCAGGAGCGAGCAAGACGCCCCAGAAAGCAAGGCGGGCACCGAGCTGGGGGGGGCGCAGTGGGATTTGAGGCCCTAGTCTGGCCTCATGTAGGCTGGCACAGAGCAACCGAGCCTGCTGCCCTCTTGACTGAGCACCAGCTCTGTGTCTTTGCTCTTTGCCACCACCCACCCACGCCTGGCGCTGTCGGCCTGTTCCTACCCCAATCCTCGCACCGGCGGCCGTCTCTGAGTCCGGCTGCCCTAAATGACCAGGAAAGACAGGGCATGAAGCCCAGCGGTTCAATCCCCAAGAGTGCAAGGTCCCGAGAGCACCCCTGGCACATGCAGGAGCAGCCACACGCACCGTGGGTGTGTGGACCCCCACCCCCAGCCTCACGCACCATAGGTGTGTGCCCCCACCCCAGCCTCACGCACCATGGGTGTGTGCCCCCACCCCAGCCTCACGCACCATAGGTGTGTGCCCCCCACCCCAGCCTCATGCACCGTGGGTGTGTGCCCCCCACCCCAGCCTCACGCACCGTGGGTGTGTGCCCCCACCCCAGCCTCACGCACCGTGGGTGTGTGCCCCCACCCCAGCCTCACGCACCGTGGGGTGTGTGCCCCCACCCCAGCCTCACGCACCGTGGGTGTGTGCCCCCACCCCAGCCTCACGCACCATGGGTGTGTGCCCCCACCCCCAGCCTCACGCACCGTGGGTGTGTGCCCCCCCACCCCAGCCTCACGCACCGTGGGTGTGTGCCCCCACCCCAGCTCACGCACCGTGGGTGTGTGCCCCCACCCACAGAGCAACAAAAAACGTTTGGGGCTGTAATAACGTTTACATCTCAGGAGAGGAAACCAATGCCCGTTGGTCCCATTTGGTATGTTTCTTGGTGGACTTTCCACTCACACGGGGTACACGCAAACACCCGGTCCATCTTAGCTGGGGCCAGGCACTCCCCATGGCACAGTGATCAAGAGGGTGAGCAGGTGTGTGAACACGAGGACACTGACCACTTGCCTCAAACCAGAGAACCTGGAAGTTGCTATTTGGACCCCCGGAGCGCCTCCCTGGGTGGTGAGCCCCAAGCAAGGGCAGACCCTGCCCCCGTAGGCGAAGCTGGGTTCGGGGGTGGACCCACCAGCTGCAGACTCCGTGACCCCTGTACTGGTTTGCCGTGGTCATTCTGGAATATTCCCCAGGAAGGGTGAGCACACAGCCCTCCCTGACACATGGACCCTAAAAGCTCATGGGGTCAGCCCCGCTCTGCTGCGGGTGGGGTGTGTGCCCGCCCTGGCCACACCAGACACAGCCGCCCATGACGTTCCTGCTCAGCCAGGCCTTGGAGGAGACCGCAGGGAAAGGTGGCATGGTTGAAAAACACGCTTTGAAGGTCTGGACATGTCGAAATACACTTGACTTTTTTTTTTCAGTTGAAACAAAAAGCCTGAAAGATCTGCCAGGTCGTAAGGGACCGAGCCCAGGGGGAGCGCGGTGCAGGTGCGCCCGCCCGAGCCCTCCCGCGTCCCCTCGCGCCCTCTGCTGGGCGACGTCTGAACCGCAGCACCAACAAGGTACCTGGGTCCCACCGTTTCCCAGAAAGGACAGGGGCGGAGCTACAGCCAAAGTCCAACCTTTTCTTCACTGGCTCTTGGCCCAGCAAGGACGGGAAGCCAGAGGCGTGTGGACTGCACCAAGGCAGAGTCCCCCTCCCCCGGGCCCCGCAGCCGCGCTGCCCCCCATGCGATACGCTGTCTCGTGTCCCCTCCTGGTTTGTAGTGTTCTAAGCTTGTCGCGCCTCACCTGCGTTGGGGATGGGTCCGGCGAGGCCGTCTTTGCTCCACGGGCCAGGCTGCAATGCCGCTCGGGACGCCCTGATCCTCCCCCGACCATCCGACTCTATCATCCTCACCTCTGATCTCCGCTCTGGCCCCCCTTCTGTTTCCAGGGTGCCGGTTTCTGCAAGGGAGGGAGAGGCTCTGGTTATTAGCAGACCCGCAAGCATGGGGAGCTACCGGGAGTCCAAGGACGAGCAGTGGGAAGAGCTGGCGCCCTCACAGCCCCCACCTGCCTCCTCCTGGCACCCCTCCGGCTTCCCTGGTGCTCCTCCTTGGGCTCCTCCTGCGGGCGGCGCCTTTGCCAGGGGTGCACTTCTTGGGCCACGACCAGTGGAGACACAGGGTCACCCCCCACATCCTCAGGCACCTTCTCTTTCCATGAGGGAGTGTGGAGGTGCCTGGAGAGCAGGACCTGTCCCAGGCCTGGGCAGGAGCTTTGCTCAGCAGAGGCTCCTGGGGTCAGCCCTGGGGCAGCCGCAAGCCTGGCCCAGCCCAAACTGACGGCATCAGCCTGACCCTGTCCACCCCCCTTCCCCCCACCCCACCCCCACCCAGGCGCAATGCAGGTTCCCGGAGGCAGCTGCCAGCCCTTCCCACCGAGGATTCACCTGGCAGTCAACAGAGTCACCTGGCAGCTACTTACTGCAAACTCACTGCAGGGCCCAGAGCAGCCGGACTCACTCCCAGCTGGCCCGGGGAGGACTCTGGCCAGGAGGGACCCTTGGGGATGAGGCCGAGCTGTTGGGTCTCCAGCACAGACACCTGCCCAGAGGCTTCTACTGGGGGCTGCGGGCCTCCCCCAAGGCTGTACTCTATGCCCCAGGCTCCTGCCATGCGGGTCCCTGTCATTCTCCCGGAGGGTCAGCAGCCTGCCCCTAACTCTGACCCAGGGAGCCCCTCTCCTCCCAAATGCCCAGGACACGTCCCGGGCCCCAAAGGTAGCAGAGGGGTTAGTGCTGCATGGCCTGAGCATCGTCCGTCGGGTGTGGTGGGGAGAGAAACAGGAAAGAAAAGGAAAGGAAAGAAAAAGAGCAGGAAGGAAGGAAGGAAGGAAGGAAGGAAGGAAGGAAGGAAGGAAGGAAGGAAGGAAGGAAGGAAGGAAGGAAGGAAGGAAGGAAGGAAGGAAGGAAGGGAGGGAGGGAGGGAGGGAGGGAGGGAGGGAGGGAGGGAGGGAGGGAGGGAGGAAGAGACGGACAGGGAATACGGTCCACACTAGTCCCTCTGCCTCCCCCAGGCCGGCTTCCTGGGTTGGCCCCTCCTCAGTCCCTCCTCACCCCTGCCGGAGAGGCTGTGCCTCCGTTCCCTAAGTGGCCGCCGCCGTCCCCGGCCGCAGACAGTTCCCGGGCTCGTGTCAAGCCTTCATCCTCCTCACCCGTCGCTCTGTGCGGCTGGACTGTCCTTCCAGGGACCGTCCCCCGCCCAGCTCCTGGCCGCGGCGAGCGAGCGCGGCAACTCCGCAGAAGTGGAGTAGACGGCGGCGGCGGCGCAGCGGCTCTCGCTGCACCAATCAGGACGCGGCCCGGGGCTGCGCGGCCGCGAGGTGGCGGCGGACGCGCTGGGCCCCGTTGCAGTGGGGCCTCCCGCACCGCCGCTGCAGCCCGCAGCCGCCTGCACTGCTGAGCTGGGGGCGGGGAGGGCCGGGGTGCCAAGTGGCCCTGCGCAGGGCGGCCGGGAGAGCGGGCAGAGACTGGGGAGGGGTGGGAGCGCGCCGGGCTGCAGAAACCCTGAGTCAGCCCCGTGCAGCGGGCCAGGACCTGCTCCCCACGCGCGGCCGCGTCATTCCTCCCGCTCCACTCACGGGCGGATGAAGAAGATGCTTTTGACAGAGCAACCCAAGCCACTGCAGAGGGAGGTCCGCTACCAGGCCTGGGCACGGGCGTCCTGGGTGGGGGGCTCTCACTCCCACCTGCCTGCAGGGGGAGGGACCCTGCGCTGTCAGGGATGTCAGGGTGCGGGGCCCAGCCCTCTGCCTCGACTAATCGACTAATGGGATGCAGGCCCGGGCCACTGTGGAGGCTGTCGCTGATGAGGTGGCGTGGCAGGCAGCTTGGTGGTTACAACCAGGGGCCATATCCATGTGGAAAGGGCATTGACCTCATCAGGCGGGCAGGGAGGCCAGAGAGGAAGGAGGACACTAGGTGTTGTCCCGCGGGTCAAGGCCACTAACACTGCCCCAGGGCCCTACCCCCGTGGACGGAGGCCACCATGTTCCAGCAACACCCTGGCGATGGGGCAGGCGCGATTGCCCTGCTCACCGCTGCAGCTCCGGCCTCAGCCCTGCAGACGCCAGCATGCCCCGCTGGTCACCCATGGTCAGCCAGGGGTGCACGAGCCCCTGAACACAACCCCCCACCGCTGCTGCCCAAGATTTAAAGAGTTCCTCCCTGGGTGTCCACAGCATGCACGGTGTTGGACGAGCTGAGGTCAAAGTGGCTCAGAACTCACATTGAGACTCAGCCGAAGCACGAGGGAGGCGGAGGCACCAGGAAGCCCCCCATGGGTGTGCAGTGCCGAGGGGAAGGCTCCCTAATGGGACCGTCCAGGTCACAATGCGGTCCACAGCCCTGCCAGGTATTGTGTAGGAGCAGCGTGACCTGAGGTGACCCGCCGCAGAAGGGCTAGTGGACCCTCTGGGTCCACTGCCGTGTGGGAGGTGCTTACAAGGAGCTGCAGTGGGTGCCCGGACACAATGCGGGAACCAGAGGTCATGGCACGGTGCCAGCCCTGGGCGTGGGGCATCAGGGACTGTCCAGGCCTCCCACTGAGCTCAGGCTCTGGCCTCGCGTCCCTGGAGCTGACAGCCGGGTGACCCAATGCTTTCTTGGCACCAAGACTCCGTCCCTGCTCGGGGAGGACCGTCCAGCCTTCAGTACCACCCTTGGTCTGCCTGGCATCACCCCCACTGCAGACCCAGCGCTGTGCATCCCAGAAGGCCCCTCTAGCCCTGCCAGCCAGGAGGCCCCCGGGGCTGCACCTACATTTTGCCCAGTCAGAGTCACTGTCCAAGCTGCTTCCGTCAAATTCCCCATGCAGCGAGCCCGTCCCCGCGCCCCTCTCTCTACACCTACTCAGAAGGGTCTCATCTGCTGCTGAGGGCTGCAGCCCTGCCCACAGGTCATCAATCACCCAGTGTCCCTGCACATTTCACGGTAGGGAACCCCCAGCCCCAAAGACGGCCACCCCGGGACACGTGCGGGCAGCCCGGGGGCTCCCACACTGAACTGTCCAGCCCGACTCAGGCCCGTCCAGAGCCAGTGAACCAGACGCAAGTAGCACCCAGGAGCTGAAACTCAGCGAGGAGTGGGGGTGGGGCGGGCCCCCCTCCCTGTAGGAGAGGAAGACCAACACACAGCCAGATTTCCCTCTGCGGGGCCGAGGCTGTCCGCGGGAGTGGGGCTCCCCCTGCAGCCCGCAGCCTCCTCCTCTGCAGCAGTCTCTTGAAGGAGAAAGATTTCGCAGTACGGCATTCTTAAAGCTGCAGTGTCCAAATTCTCCTTCAGCCCCAGCTGTCACGGCACGCGCTCACTTACCCGGGTCCTCGGCAGACGGTGGGTGGGCAAGTGCTGGGGGTGGGGAGAGCTGCGGGAGCCAGGGGGTGGGAGCGAGGAGGGGATCTCGCCGGGGCAGGGAGGAAGCGCCTATGCCAGCTCGTCGCTGCAGTTTGCAGCCTGCTGGGTCCAGACACACCGCAGTGGGGTCCGGTCCTCCTCTGAGTCATCCCTCCCCCCTGAACTCCCCCACAAACTTCTATGCCTCGGAGCTTATACGCACGGTGTAGACACAAAACCAGCCCGACCGAGAAACCCAGGAACAGTCAAACAAGCTTTAGAAGCGCGTTTTTAAACAAACGTGGGGAATATCTGAGTCAGCTTTCCCGGGTGGCCGCTGCAGAGCCACGCCGAGAGGGACCCGGTAAACTTCACCCAGGCCCCGAGTTTCTGCAAAGTGAAGGGGTGACTTCTCGGAGGAGAGAAGCCGTGGGTCTCCACGAGAACGGGGGCCTCGGACCGTGCGTGGAGGAGCCAGTAAACGGAGCTGACCTAGCGTCAGTGAGAAGAATCCCAGCCGCCGGGGAGTTACCTCTTACCGCTGCTCAGAGGCGCGTCCAGCCCGGGTGCCGGCAAGTTGCAGACTGCTGGGGGGAGGCCGGCCCCGAAATAAGGAGCGTCAGCCGGGTGCCTGCATCAAAGTGCTGTTGCCAAGAGTCCGGGCTGCAGCTCGTCGCCCCTCCTCCCGCTTCAATTTAAACCCCTGACACTGCAAGATGCGCGCCCCTGCAGGCCCGTCTCCAAAGAAACTCCTCCCCTCCCCGCTCCGTCCTCACCACCAGCCGCTGCTCCCTCCCTCTTTTTGTGCACCTCCACGCTTTTCTTGCACCAAAAAATAAATTCATCGATAAATTAAATTAAAAATTAAAAAAAGATGACAGGGACTGCAAAATTCCCAATTCCTTCCTTTTCTGGGACCGTATATTAGCAAGTGTGACTTGTTTGGAAGTTTTCGAGAACTGCAGCCTGGAGCTTAGCCTGTTCCCCAGACAAGCAGACAGCATTACTTCATGAAACAAGGACAGAGAGAAAAGAACAGAAAACATGTCCCTCCAGCCGCTGATGAAGACTTAGCTCGTTAACACAGCTGTTGTCTTTTTCTGCTATTTGCTTTCCTTCTAGAAGACCCCACTTAAAAAAAAAAAAAAAATATATATATATATATATATATATATATATATATATATATATATCTGCAGAGGAAAGCAACTGTCTGACCTGCTGGGGCTGTGATTCTGAAAGGTTTTTTTACTCTGGCCTCCATAGGGAGGTAATATCATTTAAATTGAGAGAGGAATTTAATGGGGGGAGATTTCGGGAGCGAGAAGCACTTTAAATGCAGATATGGTTAAAATAGCACCTCCTAATATTATCCGCTAGAGACACTGCGGGCAAGATAAGCCCCAGAGTAGAGGGGTTGAGGGAGAAGTTGGTCTTCCCAGGTTTTGAATTGATGCAAAGTCAGAGTCTGAGAAAAGACAAAGAAGGAGAAAGGGCTGGGGCGGGGCCGCTGCTCTGTTAAAGAAATTGTTCAGCGGCTAGGAAAGGCGGTAAATTCCGCGGACATTTCATTAGGGAAGCCGACCCAGGGGAAGATCTTCTGAAGTCGCTGGACAGGAAGGCGGTGTCCCTGTGTCCTCCCTGGGGACACAGGCCCACACTGCACTGCACCACGCCACTGTGGGTGCCGCAGGACACGGGCCACCTCATCTCCGGGCTAAGCACCTCTGGGCCGAGCTGGGGGCCAGAGCACCCTCACGGGCTCTGCAGGCTCACCCCTCTCCCTCTGTAGCACCCAAGTCACTGCAGAAGGGACCCCAGAGATCACCCCCACCTTCAATCCCTCTTTCACAGATGCGAAACTGAGAGCCAAGAGGTGTCCAAGCCGCCTCCGACCACAGGAGGCCAGAAAGGTGGAGGCTTGAAATTCTTTTCCTGGGGTCTTTCTTTGCTCTGACACGTGTGACCTTGAGGCTCCATCTCTGCCCTGTGACTCAGTTTCCTCTCCCCAGAGGGTCTGGAGGCTCAGGCCAAGGACGCTCAACTCTGAGAGCGGGAAAGAATCCAAATAGTCTCCGCAGCAGAACTAGGTGCAAAGGCTTGCTGAGACGCAGCAGCCAACACTGCCTCCGCCAGCTCCTTCTCTGCGCCGGAACCCTCCGAGTGGGGGTGCCAATCTCCCCAGATCTGGGGGCTGAGTGCTGCAGACAGAACCCAAAGCACAGAAGGGCTTTCGTCAGTGCAGGAGCCCATGGTAGGGCCCCCCCTGAGCACCACCCTGGGGCGCAGGCCCTGAGCATGGCCGGGTGTGAGACCCAAACCATGCAAACATGTGGAAAAGCAGCAGGGAGACTTCCAGAAGACGGAAGTCTGAGTCCCGGAAGTGTGTGCAGGGCTGGGTGGGGGGGGTGGGACCTGGGGAGCACCGAGCACTCAGCCTGGGGAGCACCGAGCACAGCCTGGGGAGCACCAGCACTCAGCCTGGGGGAGCACCAAGCACTCAGCCTGGGGGAGCACCGAGCACTCAGCCTGGGGAGCACCGAGCACTCAGCCTGGGGGAGCACCGAGCACTCAGGCAGGTGGGTCTCAGCAGTGCGGCTGCTTCATGGCTCTTGGGGCTTCTCCTTCCTACACCTCCTTCCTTCTTTCTCCTCCCCTACTGGGCCACTGGCTCTGGGACGAGGGGCCACTGAGATGACCTCCCCAAGTGATCCTTCCCTTAACAATTCCTGCACAGAGGCCTCTTACAAAGGACATCCCACTCACAGGTTTAGGTACTCATGTCTCGGTGGGTGTCAGCGGCTGCCAGCTCAGCCTCTGAAGTCCAACGGCAAGGCAGGTGGGGCTGATCACCATCACTGGCCCGACTCCAGATCAGCCTCAGCCAGGGCCGTCTGAGTTATGGGTGGCAGCCGCAGCTTGTTCCAGAAAGACACACACACACACACACACACACACACACACACACACACTACGCACCCCCACTCCTAAAGGATAGAACAGGTTTTAAGACATTTGACTTACAGGTGGCTGACCCCAGTTCGATCCCCAGGAATATATATTCTGTTGAGCACCACCAGGGGGCACTCCTGAGCATCTGCCAGGAATGTTGTCATCACGGGGCGAGGGGAGGGTAGAGGCCGGGGGTCATCAACACGGGTGAGCCAGGAATACCCCCTGAGTACCCCCCAGGAGCAATCCTGGAACAAGCAAGAAGGGAGCCCTGAGCTTCGCCTTACTCCCTAGCATCAGCAGTTCAGCCCCCCAAAATGCTCGGTCTCTTTCTAAATGCTTTGATTGATTGATTGATTGATTCATTCATTCATTCATTCATTCATTCATTTTCATTTTGGGTCACACCTGACGATGCTCAGGGGTTACTCCTGGCTCTGTACTCAGGAATTACTCCTGGCCATGCTCAGGGAACCATATGGGATGCCGGGATCGAACCCGGTTGGCCGTATGCAAGGCAAACTCCCTCCCCGCTGGATTATCACTCTGGCCCCCTGATTTATTTAATTTTTTAGAAGGTGGGTACACACTCCATTGTATGGTACTGGGATCAAGCCCAGCCCCCAGCCTCCCACCCCGCCCAGTGCACAGATGGAGGGGCAGGCTCCTGTCTGCCAGCCCATGGCTGAACATCTACAAACTTACCCCCACAGAGCCTCTGAGGCTGCTCCCAGGACCCCTGTGTCCCAGGGACAGGGAAGGCCCAGGGACAGTGACAGGCCCAGGCAGACACACGGCAAATGTTATGCAGATACCCCAGACCAGAACTAGAGGGCGTCACACGGGAGCCAGCAATGCTTCTGGAGTGTTGAGCTGAAGGGAAAGGCACTGCTAACTTGGCATGTTTGTGGCCTGTGTTCCATCTGTGCGACCACAAACACAGCAGGAAGCGACCGAGTGCTCACGGAGAAGTGAGGTGCGAGAATGAAGAGGTGAAGCTGTGGCTCCTGTAGTGGAATAGTATGCAGCCATCCAAAAGGAGGTGGGACTAGTATGCAGCTGTCTAAAAGGAGGTGGGAAGCTCATGAGAGTGCAATGGGAAATAATTAAGTCCTAAAAAGGAGGTGGGAGAAAGACAGCAAAGTGGAATAAGTCAAACAGGACAAGACAAAGCTGTGGGGCCTCCAAGGCCTAGAGCACACACCTTGCATGCCTGAGACCCAAGATTGGTACCCAGTATTGCTTGCACCCCCATCCCAAATATGCTATGATCTCACACATGGAAGCTAAGAATGAAAGGAAATAAAAAAACAGGCTTGTTATAAAGAACTGGCTGGCGATGTTTAGAGGCCAGGGTTGAGGAGTGGGCAAAGGGGCGAGGCCTTGTCAAAAGTTATAAAATGAAGGCTGGACAGACAGTCCCCCGAGTCTTCCAGGAGTAATCCCTGAACACAGAGCCAGGTGTAAGCCCTGAGCACACCCAGAACCAATAAATAAACTAAGCTGCGAAGCAGAGGTTGTGGACCAGCATGCATGCAGGAGTTCAGCCCATGCGTGCGTTGCCGCCGCAGAGCGCACAGCCCTGGTGCGTGGAACAGAGCCACCCTGTTCGAAAGTGGCTACGAGCACAGCAGATTTTAAAAGTTCCCATCACAAGGAAACCATTTTATAACTGAGTGGTGATGGTTGTAAATTAGATTGCAGTAGTGACACGCAACCATTTATTTAAAAAATTATTATATAGGGGCCAGAGCTATAGCACAGTGGGGAGGTGGTTTGTTTTGCACACGGTCAACCCAGGTTCGATATTTGGCATCCCATAGGGTCCCCTGAGCACTGCCAGGAGTAATTCCTGAGTGCAGAGCCAGGAGAAACCCCTGAGCATTGCTGGATGGGTGTGACCCAAAGAGCAAAATTTTTTTTTTTTTTTTTTGCTTTTTTTGGGTCACACCCGGCAATGCTCAGGGGCTACTCCTGGCTCTGCACTCAGGAATCACTCCTGGCGGTGCTCGGGGACCCTATGGGATGCCGGGAATCGAACCCAGGCCGGCACAAGCCGGCCGCATGCAAGGCAAATGCCCTACCCGCTGGGCTATCGCTCCGCCCCAAGAGCAAAAAATTTTTAAAAATTATAACACTGTAACTTACCAAGTTGTTGACAATACAGTTGTTTCAGACATTCGGTGTTCCAACAGCCACCCCACTGCCCTCCAACCATGGCCCAGCAGCCCACCCATCACCCCAGCCTGCCCCCTTGCTGGCACAAACAAATTCACTTCCTGTTGTTACATCACAAAGGCAAATGGAATTAGCAAACAGCGGCTCAGTGACAAACCACGTGTGACCACTGTCGTATCTCACGAGAGTCCCTGGAGTCGCTGTCTGAGGACCTGCAGGCTGGTCGGTGCCAGCTGAAGCTTCTGTGTTGGTGTTTTCGCCACTGAGCTCGGTGGGCTTCTGTGCCATGTTCCCAGTGGGCTGAATGTGGGTGTGTCAGTCGCCACAAACGTGGTTGTGTGGTCCAGGTACTGTGCAACTGGAACAGTCAGTGGAGGTTCAGTTGTGTCATGGCTGTTTCTGTGTGGGACGGCGTCCGGGGTGGCTGAGGCTGCTGGGCCTTCAGGCAGAAAGCGGGCTCTGCCTGCCCCCTTCCGAGAAGACCCCAGAGCTCTCCTCCCGGACCAGTCTTCCTGGGAACGTTTAGCAGCATCAAGTTCTTGAGATTAGTGTGGAGCTGGGCTATTTCTCTGCCCGCAAGATGGTGGGGACACAGGAAGGGCAGGGACGGGCCGGTGGGCTCTTTACTATTTATTTTTATTTCATTTTGGTCATTTGGGCCACACCCAGCGGTGCTCAGGGCTTACTCCTGGCTTTGTGCTCAGGGGAACGCAGGGGTGCTGGGACGGAACCCGGCTCAGCTGTGTGTAAGGCCAACGCCTTCTCTTCCGCCCCTGGATCTCTGCCCTGTGATGTGCGATCACTAAGTTGTAGCCCTGAAAAGAACACGATATATATGTCAGTTATACACCTTTTTTTTTTTTTTTTTTTTTGGCTTTTTTTGGGTCACACCCGGCAATACTCAGGGGCTACTCCTGGCTCTGCACTCAGGAGTTACTCCTGGCGGTGCTCGGGGGACCATATGGGATGCCGGGATTGAACCCGGCCGGCACAGGCCGGCTGCGTGCAAGGCAAATGCCCTACCCGCTGGGCTATCGCCTCCGGCCCGCACATCAGTTATATCCCATTTTTTATTTATTTATTTATTTATTTATTTATTTATTTATTTATTTATTTATTTATTTATTTATTTGCTTTTTTGGGTCACACCCAGCGATGCTCAGGGGTTACTCCTGGCTCTGCACTCAGGAATTACTCCTGGCGGTGCTCAGGGGATCATATGGGATGCCGGGATCGAACCCGGGCCGGCACAGGCCGGCTGCGTGCAAGGCAAATGCCCTACCTGCTGGGCTATCTCTCCGGCCCCAGTTATATCCCATTTTAAACGAGGAGAGAAAACGTGGCAGCATGCACGTTCTGGTGAGCCGGCTGTTACCAGCAGTCTAGCTACGGCCCGTCCCCTGCCCTTCCTGTGTCCCCACTCCCAACAATCCCCAGCAGGCAGAATCCACAACTGGCCAGTCGAGGGCCCCCCGTTGGGCAGAAGGCATGGCTCCCCAGCTGCAGAGCTGGGAGTGGGAGAAGCTGCTAAGTTGGCATGTTGATGCGGCATCTGGAACCAGACATTTAAAATCCTGGTGCCCAGAGACCCAGAAGTTCTGATTTCATCCAAGGGCAGAGAAAGAGCATCTGAGCTGGTTTGAACCGGCAGTGGGAGAGGGGAGGCTTTAATACCCCGTTAATGACCCCATTTGGGGAAGCAGCATGTGCACCCGCCGTGAGTGGGGCTCCAGTCACACCTCCTGCCTCGCCCCAGTCCCCGCCTGGTGCTCCGAGTGGGAGTGCTCATTAGGGCTGGGTAGTGTGCATTCTCCCGGCCCGGGAGCCTCCCACAAAGTCCCTAATGTCCTGGAACCGCCAGTCATGTGGGGCCTCCCTGAGGCTGAGGCCGGGGTGCAGCCTGGGAACCTGTGGCAGGGCCTGAGACAGGGGCTCCCCGTGGACCCCGTGGCCTCGTGATCAGGGCAAGAGGCCATATCAACCCACTTGCCCAAGGACGTGACCTCAGACCTGCGGGGGACAGTCAGGAGAGGACACAGGGGCCGACCTGGCCCGGGGAGCTTCCTGCTTTGGCATCTGGAGACTGACAGCTGGTCCAGCTCTGGGATCAGCCTGGGGCCAAACTGCTGTGACTCCAGCCCCCTGCCCGCTGGCGCTGACTCAGGAATTACTCCTGCCAGTGCTCATGGGCCCTGTGGGATGCCGGGATCGAACCTGGGTCAGCCGTGTGCCAGGCAAACGCCCTCCCCACTGTACCAGGGCTCTGACCCCTATCTTTTTTTTTTAAAGAATTTTCAGAGTGGGGGGGTAGGAATCCCTTTTTTTTCCCTTTTTGGGGTCACACTCGGCAATGCTCCGATGTTACTCCTGGTTCTGCACTCAGGAATTACTCCTGGTGGTGCTTGGGGGACCATATAGGATGCCGGAGTCAAACCCAGGTTGGCGTGTGCAGGGCAAACGCCCTCCCGCTGTGCTATCGCTGTGGCTCGGGTGTAATCCTTACCACATATCTTCCCACACCCCATCCCATCCTTACTAGATTTTGAGTGAAGCATACAGGAAAGCCGCCATTACAATAATAATCAAGGGTCCCGTTTGGTGGCATTAAGTAGCCCATCCCCCACTGTCCAGCCCCACACGCTTTTCTCATCTTCCCAAACAGGCACTGTCCCAGTGAGGCACAGCCCCGCGCCTGCCTCCCCTGGATTTCGGGGCTCAGACACACGTGGGCTCTGGTCTCTCTCCCCACATCGCGGCGTGGGCCAGGCCAGACATGGCTGCCCGCTGAGCTCCTCCTCCTGGCTGAAGATTTTTGTATCTTCGGAATATTAAACCCTCCCAGACACAGTGGGCAAGTGCTTTCTCCCATTCTGTGAATTCCTTTCCCCAGCCCCGCCTCCACCCGCCCCCAGAACCCTCCGTACTCGAGGCTTGAAACTCTCCCGTGGGGCCACATTGGAGTCAATCTCCCGAGAGTCCTCTGAGGATATTTTGCCTGTTTGAAAATAAAACAGGCTGGGGCTGGAGTGAAAGCACAGCAGGCAGGGCCTTGCACAGCCGGTCTGGGCTCAACCCTTGGCACCCTGTATGGTGCCCTGGGCACTGCCAGGAGGGATCCCTGAGCACAGCACTAGGAGTAGGTGCTGAGCACTGTGGGGCGTGGCTCAGAAACTAGACAAAAGCCCCAGAGTTGGGCACACCAGTGAGCACGATGGCGGCCCAGATGGTGAAGTGGAAGGCGAGAGGCCGAGGAGCCGAGGCCCAGCCCACAGGCCACCCCCAAGCTGTCTGCCAGGGACAGGGCTGGGGGCTGGGGCAGTCAGACGTGAGTGACGCCCAGAGCACGGGACCAAGAGCCACAAGGGGCAACGTTGGGCCTTGACACGTCCCCCGGTTCCTTGAGGCTCCGGCTGGGTCAGGGGCATTTCCGGGCCGAGCTTGCCAGCAGAGTTGGTACACGCCATCAGAGCCAACGAAATCCTGAAGAACCACACAAGTCGTGGACCGCCAGAGCGGGTTTCATCTTCAGTTTTAGCAACAGCAAAAGTTATTCAGGGGCCTGAGAGGTAGTGAGGCGGGGCGGGCGTTTGCCTCGCACACAGCTGATCTGGGTTCGAGCCCCAACATCCCAGTGACCCCCTGAGCACCACTTGGAGTAACTCCTGATGTGGAGCCAGGAGTAACCCTGAGCATTGCTGGGTGTGACCCCAAAACTAAAACAAAAAATAGGTATTTACTGTTGCATATAAATGAATCACGTGAAATAAATTCTTACCAAAAAAATCCTTAGGACAATTAGAATTCGGCCCTGGGGAACCTCTCCCACAGCTGGACAGCACCAATATTCCCACTGGCGGCCCCTGGAGCCAGGAGCTGGTGGACGCTATAATAGTATCCTGGTTAGCGTCACTCTGGGATGTTCTTTGCTTATTCTCTGCCTCCTCCCAGCCTCCATCCTAGCATGACGCCCTGCAGCCTGGATCATGGTTAGAGCCAGGAGGATCTTTCCAAAACCAAACCCAGTTCTATCTCTCTCTCATTCAACCTCTAAAAACATCCCCGGGCCGATCTCTGAGATGAGAGTGAAGAGCACCGTTGGCTGTCAGGGCCGGCCTGGCCTGCTCCTGCGACCGCTCTGTGGCCACACTGGCCGCCTTTCAGGTCCTGGGAGATGCCAAGCTACCTCCGGCCTTGCTTGGGGCCTTGGTACACGCCCGTTCTCTGCCCAGAACTTGCTCCCCCTGCTCCCGTGGGTCTGGCTCTGCTCCCGTGTCTCAGCCAACGTCACCCTGCAGGGACCTGCCTCCATCATGGCCACCATCCTGTCCCACCCCTCTTTCTGGGTCACGCCCAGCAATGCTCAGGGCTTCCTCCTGGCTCTGCACTCAGGAATTACTCCTGGCAGTGCTCGGGAACCATATTGGATGCCGGGATCGAACCGGGTCGTCTGCGTGCAAGGCAAGCGCCCTCCCGCTGTGCTGTCGCCTCCGGCTCCACACCCCTCTTCATTCACGTGATTCTGCTCGGAGCTGGGGCCTCTGAAGCAGGTCCTGGTGACACCAGACCTGACGGCTCAGTGTGTGTCCCCGAGCGGAGCTGCCGAGACCCACTGACCTTGGGCCTCCAGGGTCGCACCCAGTGGCGCTCAGGAATCAGAGACCAGGGACTGACGCTCGGGCCTGTGCATGCTGGCCCCCGATGACCTCCCTGGCCCTGTCTGTTTCTGGCTTTCTCTTTTGGATTGTTTATTTTTGAGCCACCCCAGCTGCGGTCAGGAGCTGCTTCCTGCACAGTGCTCTGGACCCCTCCCAGTGGGGCATTCTTGGGGAACAGTGATGCCTGTATTGAATCCAGGCTCAGTCCCAGGGCTCCTACATAAAAAGCCTTGACACCAGCCATCTGCCCACCCCAGAGCCTTGACACCAGCCTCCGCCCACTCCAGAGCCTTCACACCAGCCTCCGCCCACCCCAGAGCCTTCACACCAGCCTCCGCCCATCCCAGAGCCTTCACACCAGCCTCCGCCCACCCCAGAGCCTTGACACCAGCCTCCCCCCACCCCAGAGCCTTGATACCAGCCTCCGCCCACCCCAGAGCCTTCACACCAGCCTCCGCCCCCCCCCCCCAGAACCTTCACACCAGCCCCCCGCCCACCCCAGAGCCTTGACACCAGCCTCCGCCCACCCCAGAGCCTTGACACCAGCCTCCGCCCACCCCAGAGTCTTCACACCAGCCCCTGCCCACCCCAGAGCCTTCACACCAGCCTCCGCCCCCCCCAGAGCCTTCACACCAGCCCCTGCCCACCCCAGAGCCTTCACACCAGCCTCCGCCCACCCCAGAGCCTTCACACCAGCCCCCGCCCACCCCAGAGCCTTGACACCAGCCTCCGCCCACCCCAGAGCCTTGACACCAGCCTCCGCCCACCCCAGAGCCTTGACACCAGCCTCCGCCCACCCCAGAGCCTTCACACCAGCCTCCGCCCACCCCAGAGCCTTCACACCAGCCCCGCCCACCCCAGAGCCTTGACACCAGCCTCCGCCCACCCCAGAGCCTTGACACCAGCCTCCGCCCACCCCAGAGCCTTCACACCAGCCCCGCCCACCCCAGAGCCTTGACACCAGCCCCGCCCACCCCAGAGCCTTCACACCAGCCCCCGCCCACCCCAGAGCCTTCACACCAGCCTCCGCCCACCCCAGAGCCTTCATACCAGCACTTCCACCACCCCTTGGCTACCATTTCTTTCCACATCACACGTGTACTCTGGGATTCTTTTCTTTTTTTTTAATTTGACTTCTCTGGGCTACGTCCTGCCAGCCAGGCACAGAGCACTGGGCAAGGGCCCCCTACTCACATTTATGGGACTGGGAGGGAGCAGTGGAGGGGTTGTCGCGTGTGGCTTGTCCCTGACTATGACCCTCCAGCCACTTTGGGAGCCGCTGTTCCCCCTAGAGGGGCCCCCTGCTGGCTGCACCCTGCACCTGCACTGTCAGGGCGGAGAGGCAGAGCGCCCCCTGCCGGAAGGCGGCCTCTGGCTCCCCAGGTCAGCTGACCAGGGCGGTTCTGCCTCAAGGGTGCCTTGTCCTTTTCTCCTGGACCAGGGCTCCGGGAGCTTGGCTGTCCCCGGGCTGTATCTCCACTGGCCCAAAGGAGCCGCCGCAGCATTTGCTGGTGCAGAGACATCTGGGGCGGCTGCCAGCGCGCCAGCGTCTCCCTTCATCTGCCAGCCGGATCTTCCCCTGCTCGGCCTCTCGCTCCAGGTAGGACGCGCTGACCTTGACCACAGGTGTCTCGCCGCCACTGCTCAGAGCTCCCGACCTGGTTCCCGTCCTCCAGCTGCTCCGAAATTTCCCTCGCCCCCTCCGCCAGGCGGTCTCCACCCAGCTGCCATCTCTGCGTCCTGTTCACGGGTCTTTGCTCCATGGGCACAAACGCCCCTCGGAGGCTGGAAACGGGGGTCGTTGAGAGAAGACACCCCTGCACCCCACATCCCACATCTCACACCCTGCACCCCACCCCGCATCTCACACCCCTGCACCCCACCCCGCATCTCACACCCCTGCACCCACATCCCACTTCTCACACCCTGCACCCCACACCCCGCATCTCACACCCCTGCACCCCCACCCCGCATCTCACACCCCCTGCACCCACATCCCACTTCTCACACCCCTGCACCCCACCCCGCATCTCACACCCCTGCACCCCCACCCCGCATCTCACACCCCTGCACCCACATCCCACTTCTCACACCCCTGCACCCCCCCCCGCATCTCACACCCCTGCACCCACATCCCACTTCTCACACCCCCTGCACCCCACACCCCGCATCTCACACCCCTGCACTCCACACGCCGCATCTCACACCCTGCACCCCACACCCCGCATCTCACACCCCTGCACCCCCACCCCGCATCTCACACCCCTGCACCCCACCCCTGCATCTCACACCCTGCACCCACATCCCACTTCTCACACCCCTGCACCCCACACCCCACATCTCACACCCCTGCACCCCACACCCCGCATCTCACACCCCTGTACCCCACACCCCGCATCTCACACCCCTGCACCCCCACCCCGCATCTCACACCCTGCACCCCTGCATCCCCACAGGTTCACGCCCCTGTACCCCACACTCCACAGGCTCACACCCCTGCACCCCCGCCCCATATTTCACACCCCTGCACCCCACACCCCACATCTCACACCCCTGCACCCCCTGCGTCCCCACAGGTTCACACCCCTGTACCCCACACTCCACAGGCTCACACCCCTGCACCACGCACCCCATATTTCACACCCCTGCACCCCCACCCCGCATCTCACACCCCTGCACCCACATCCCACTTCTCACCCCTGCACCCCACACCCCGCATCTCACACCCTGCACCCCCACCCCGCATCTCACACCCCTGCAGCCCACATCCCACATCTCACACCCTGCACCCCTGCGTCCCCACAGGCTCACACCCCTGCACCCCGCACCCCACATTTCACACCCCTGCACCCCCGCACTCCTCATCTCACACCCTGCACCCCTGCGTCCCCACCTCCCACACCCCCAGGAGGAGCCTGACTGCACTCAGGGACGGGGCGCCAGGCTTGCCTTGGGGCTCCAGCTGTCCACCTCCACACCACCCACCTTGGACACACGTTTTCCGAGTCTGTTGTTTGCTCGGGTTGCTGTGCTGGGCGCCTTCTCTCACTGGCCTTCTCTCTCACACCGCTGCACCCCGTGTGGGGATGCAGGGGGTGTGGGGGGTGCAGGGGGTGCCAGGGCAGCCTCTGGCACTGCTGTGTGCTGGCCACCAAGCTGAGGGTTCAGGAGAAAATCTGCAAAAAGTTCCTCAAAGCACTGCAGGATAACTGCGTGTTGGGGCTCCACCCTCACCCCCACCCTCACCCCACCCTCACCCCACCCTCACCCCCCCACCCTCACCCCCACCCTCACCCCACCCTCACCCCCACCCTCACCCCCCCACCCTCACCCCCACCTCTCCTGTCTGGACCCAAATGAACTAGAAATGGATCAAAAGCCTAAAGGTTCGAGGCAAAGCGACTCCATTCTTAGGAGCCAAGCAGAACCAGGAGGCCTTTCCCAGCTCATTAGCCACACGCCAAAGCACACGCAAGCCAGAAAAAACAGATCAAAGGAGGAATTGTCAGGCCAGAGAGATAGCACAGTGGGAAGGGCGTTTGCCGACTCGGGTTTCATCCCCAGATCCCATAGGGTCCCCAAGCACCACCAGGAGTAATTCCTGAATGCAGAGCCAGGAGCAACCCTTGAGCATCACCGGTGTGACCCAAAACAGGATCACATGATCACTTGACACCCGTTATTCATCGATTTGCTCGAGCGGGCGCCAGTAACATTTCCATTGGACCCTATCACGTGCCAGTGTAGCCCAATGGCATCTGATTGCTTCAGGAATACAAAGAGCCTCAAACCGTACGTTCATGGTCTTGACGAAGAAGTCTGACCATCTTGTAGGCGGCCATGTGATCTTTTGACATTCCGTGGGATCCAGTCGGAAACGACAAAATAGGAAAAAGAAAAAATAGGACTCATCCGTGATTCAAAGGACCCCGTGGAGGGGGAATGAGCCGGGTGTGGGACCGAGTCAGCAGATCATGTGCGGCTCCCCAGTACAGAGCGGCCCGACAGAAGGCGGACAATCTGACAGCTAGTTCTCCAGAGACAAGCGTGTGAAGAAAGACTCCAGACCCCCGCCCTGGGCCGGTGCAGCCACCAGCGAGGTCCCACACCCGCCCTCTGCAGTGGCCAGCACCCTGTGGTCTCGCGAGGGCGGCGCCCAGGGCTGAAACCCATTTACACACCCAGGTCCTGAGTTTAATCCTCTAGAGCCGAGGATTGAATCTCCTGCCTGCGCCATCCGTGTAGTCCTGGGCCCAGCACTGCTGAGCTCCAGCTGAATCGCATCAGCCAGATTCAAGTACTGAAGCTTCAGGCCCCTTCGGCCAAGCAGTGCCAGGAGTGGCCCAGGCCCTCCACACACACAATAAATAAACAAGGGAAAAGCAAGAATAGGGTCGGAGCCATAGCACTGCAGCTAGGGCAGGGCTCGATTCCTGGCATCCAATACGGTCCCCTGAACACTGCCAGGAATGATTTCTGAGCTCAGGGCCAGGAGGAACCTCTGAGCATTGCCAGGTATGGTCCAACCCACCCGCTGCAAAAATAAAATAAACCTGCGACTCTAGTGGGTTGGGCACTTGCCTTGCACGAGGCCAACCTGAGTCCCGTCCCCAGCATCACGTGTGGTTCCAGAGCACCGCCAAGAATGACCCCTGAGATGGGTGACGGAGCACTGCACCGCTGAAACCCAATCATGAGCAATTTTGTAACTATCTCGCTATGATTCAGTTAAAAAATTAAGCACAGGGGCGGAGCGATAGCCCAGCCGGGTAGGGCGTTTGCCTTGCACGCGGCCGGCCTGTGCTGGGGATTTGATCCCCGGCATCCCATATGGTCCCCGAGCACTGCCAGGAGTAATTCCTGAGTGCAGAGCCAGGAGTAACCCCTGAGCATTGCCGGGTGTGACCCAAAAAAGCAAAAAAAAAAAAAAATTAAGCACAGGGGGCTGGAGCGATAGTCCAGCGGGTAGGGAGTTTGCCTTGCACGCGGCCGGCCTGTGCCAGCCCGGGTTTGATCCCTGGCATCCCATATGGTTCCCCGAGCACCGCCAGGAGTAATTCCTGAGTGCAGAGCCAGGAGTAACCCCTGAGCATTGCTGGGTGTGACCCCCAAAAAATCACTGTATCACTGTCTTCCCGTTCATCATCGATTTGCTCGAGCGGGCATCAGTAACATCTCCATATGTCCTGTCTCATGCAAATAGAGCCAAAGGGCAGCTGCTTGCTCCAGGAACATAAAGAGCCTCAAACCATTCCATCAGGTCAAGGGAATGAGGCATATAATTGTTACTGGTATCTGGCATATCAAATACGACACGGGTAGCTTGCCAGGCTCTGCCGTGCGGGTAGCATACTCTTGTAATCATCTCTAAATCCAGCATTTATTGATGAACAGTGAGGCCGCTTGCAGTTGTGCGAGCCAGGCTGTGATCAGCTCTTCTGCTGGGTGGAGTTCTAACAAGAGGGAGTCAGGATGTGGAAAATGGAGGCCCTTATGGAGTGGAGGGTTGTCTGGTTTCTTGTGAGGCTCAGCTGGGGTGGCGGGCCAGGGCTAGAACCCACCATCCCTCCCAGGCACCTCGTGAGTGGCTAGGCACAGGGAGAGCAAGTAGCAGCTCTGCCCCATGTCTGAGAGTCTCTCCCCAAAAAAAAAGCAAAAAAAAAAATTAAGCACAAAATCTGAAAAATTATAACAGAAAGCAAGCATGTAGTGATTGGATCACTATCACTATCCTATCCTACCCTCCCGTTGATCATCTATTTGCTCGAGCGGGCACCAGTAATATCTCCATATGTCCTGTCTCATGCTAGTAGAGCCCAAGGGCATCTATTCGCTCCAGGAACATAAAGAGCCTCAAACCATTATATTAGGTCATGGGAATTAACTAATATAATTGTTACTGGTATTTGGCATATCAAATAAAACAGGGCAGCTTGCCAGGTTTGCCATGCAGGTGATATACCCTTGTAGTCACCTCTAAATATAGCATTTATAGATGAACTGAGTGGTCGTTTGCGGCCGCTGCCGAGCTGTGATAGGCTGTCTCTGGGTGGAGTTCTGACGAGAGGGAAGTCGGATGAGGAAAATGGCGGCCCGGTGGAGGTGTGTGGGGGGGTCATCTGGCTTGTTGTGCGGCTCTGCTGGGGTGGCGGGCCAGGGCTAGAACCCGCCATTCCTCCTGGGCACCTCTTGAGCGGCTGGGCACAGGGAGAGCAAGTAACAGCTCTGCCCCATGTCTGTAAGTCTCTGGTTCAGCATACCTGGGCCGGAATAAAAAAAAAAAAAAAACTGCTGCAGGCTGGAACTCGATGAGACGGGCTGAATGATTGGATGAGGACAAATATTGAAAACTTCTGGTATCTGAGAATTTTTTTTTTAGTTTTTTTGGGCCACACCCCACAATGTTCAGGGGTTACTCCTGGCTCTTTGCTCAGGAATTATTCCTGGCAGTGCTCGGGGGACCAAATGGGATGTCGGGGATCAAACCTGAGTCGGCTGCATGCTAAGCAAACACCCTCCCCGCTGTGCTATCACTCCAGCCCTATATGTGAGAATTTTTTTCTTTGCTTTTTGGGTCACACCCGGCAATGCTCAGGGGTTTCTCCTGGCTCTGCACTCAGGAATTACTCCTGGCGGTGCTCGGGGACCATATGGGATGCCAGGGATCGAACCCGGGCCATCATGGGCGGCCATGTGCAAGGCAAACGCCCTACCCGCTGGACTATCTCTCCAGCCCATATCTGAGAAATTTTACCTGTTATTAATTTTTTAATCCTTGGTCATTATTTTAGCCAATCAAGACTTAGCTATGAAATAAATTGAAAGTATATTAGTTGTTGGTTTTAATTTTTTTTTTTTTTGCTTTTTGAGTCACACCCGGCAACACTCAGGGTTATTCCTGGCTCTGAACTCAGGAATTACTTCTGGTGGTGCTCGTGGGACCATATGGGATGCGGGAATCGAACCCGGCACTGGCCGGCTGCGTGCAAGGCAAACGCCCTACCCACTGGGCTATCGCTCCGCCCCGGTTTTAAAATTTTTTTTTTTTTTTTTTTTTTTGTTTTTTTTAGGGTCACACCCGGCGATGCTCAGGGGGTTACTCCTGGCTCTGCACTCAGGAATTACTCCTGGCGGTGCTCAGGGGACCATATGGGATGCCGGGATCGAACCCGGGGCCAGCGCAGGCAGGCAGCGTGCAAGGCAAACGCCCTACCCGCTGGGCTATCGCTCCAGCCCCCCGGTTTTAAAATTTTTAATAAAAAATTCATAATGGGGGGCCGGAGCAGTAGTCCAGTGGGAAGAGCATTTGCCTTGCACACGCCTCGACCCAGGTTCAATCCCCGGCATCCCATATGGTCCCAAGCACCACCAGGATTAATTCCTGAGTGCAGAATCAGGAGTAACCCTTGAGCATTGCCGGTGTGACCTAAAATTATATATATATATATATATACATATATTATATATATATATATATATATATATATATATATATATATATATATAACTGTCTTCCCGTTCATCATCGTTTTGTTCGGCGGGCACCTGCCCCCTCAAGGTGTTGCAGGTGGCGGCTGTGGTGCCTGGCTGCATTGGCAGGTGGCAGACAGGGAGATAGGCTTGTGTACACCCCCAGGGCTCTGCCCTGTGGGCCCTGGATGGTGGCTGGTCTGACATAGGAAGAACAGTGTGCAGCAGCGCAAGAGGCTTAGATAACAAAGTAGGCTAGGACCAGGTCCTTCCCAGGATCTTTCACATCTGTACAACATAATGATCACTGTAGTTGTAACAAACTGGGAGGTTGATGGGGAATGAGGAACTATAATGTCACATGAGAAATCACTACTGAATATACACATAGATTACTGTATCATATATATAAAACAGTTACAGAAATAGAACGATCCCTGAGCATCTCTGGGTGTGACCTCCCCCAAAAGAAGAACAAGGGACAACGACAAAGACGACAACAACAGCAACAACAACAACAGCAACAACAATGACAAAAATGGCGGCGACAATGCCGACTCCTATAGACAGCCCTGGGGCAGAGCCTCACAGCACCGGGGCTCTGCCGATGCCAGGCTCGGCTCCTGAGTGGGCGGCATCCACCTTCTCCCATTCGCCCTCCCCAGCCCTGTCAGTCTGGAAAAGGAGGCAGAGACACAGAAACCCAGCACTGTTTTGGAACATTTTGTTTTTGACTCTCCCCAGTGGTGTTCAGAGGG